>ONZH01011401.1:0-19631 GCA_900303285.1 Rhinella marina | reverse complement strand
AATGCCTACTATCTGGTCAATCTCTGGCAATAACTGGACGTTTTATGTATTGTCCATGTAGTAAATATGTACCATATTGCAATGTGTGGTTTTATTTACAACAGTATATTGGCAGTATATTCATAAACACACAGGACAATGATACCCAAGTGGGGTAAGTATTCTATGTTTCTTTTTTTTTTTTAATACAAAATGAGTGGATGGTCTGATTATAATTATTTGAAGTCACTCCATGTATCCTACATCCTGACCTGGCTCTTTAATTTCATCTTTGTTTGGACTTTTAGCATGGCATACAATCTCGCTTTAACTTTCTCAAACAGACCAGGACTCTGGCCAGAGAGGAAGGGAGAGGTTTGACTCAATTAGAACATCACAAATTACACTAATGCATGCAACTCTTCTGTGAGCATCTTTATCTAGACCTATCAAGAGAACAGCAGAGCTGTCATACTGTCATCCCAATGCTATATCTACTATTTTACTAAACGATAGCATCTACCTCTCACAGGAGCAATAAAATAACAGTGGGATCCCTATCTATATGGGAGTTTTATCTCTTTGCACTTGCCACTACAGAAGGGACAATATTTGAAATTTATTTTTCAATGGCATAGTATTGGTGAAATGAAAAAAGAAAAGCCAAAAATTCTACAAAATAATAACTTTAGGAAAAAGGATGCAGTGATTTTTTTCTGCCATATTCCTAAAACCAAAAGATTGCAAATCTTTCATCAACATAGTCGTGTAAACGCTTGTACTGCATTTTGCAGAACTAGATGAAATTTTACTTTTAATGTACTAATTATGGAAATATTAAATTGATATATTTTTGTACAAAATAAATCGCTTTTAAAAATTCTTTAATCCTTTGTCTATATTCTTAGAGCCAGAAATATTTTATTTTCCTATCAACAGAGTTGTGTGAGAGATTGTTTTTGTTGTTTTTCCATTGTGTATGTGTTTATACACACACACACATATACAGTACAGACCAAAAGTTTGGACACAACTTCTCATTCAAAAAGTTTTCTCTATTTTCATGACTATGAAAATTGTAGATTCACACTGAAGGCATCAAAACTATGAATTAACACATGTGAAATTATATACTTAACAAAGGTTCTTCAAAGTAGCCACCTTTTGCTTTGATTACTGCTTTGCACACTCTTGGCATTCTCTTGATGAGTTTCAAGAGGTAGTCACCTGAAATGGTTTTCACTTCACAGGTGTGCCCTGTCAGGTTTAATAAGTGGGATTTCTTTCCTTATAAATGGGGTTGGGACAATGAGTTGTGTTGGGCAGAAGTCAGGTGAATACACAGCTGATAGTCCTACTGAATAGACTGTTAGAATTTGTATTATGGCAGGAAAAAAGCAGCTAAGTAAAGAAAAACGAGTGGCCATCATTACTTTAAGAAATGAAGGTCAGTCAGTCTGAAAACTTTGAAAGTGTCCCCAAGTGCAGTCGCAAAAACCATCAAGCGCTACAACGAAACGGGCTCAAATGAGGACCGCCCCAGAAAAGGAAGACCAAGAGTCACCTCTGCTGCGGAGGATAAGTTCATCCGAGGCACCAGCCTCAGAAATCGCAGGTTAACAGCAGCTCAGATTAGAGACCAGGTCAATGCCACACAGAGTTCTAACAGCAGACACATCTCTAAAGCAACTGTTAAGAGGAGACTGTGTGCAGCAGGCCTTCATGGTAAAATAGCTGCTAGGAAACCACTGCTAAGGACAGGCAACAAGCAGAAGAGATTTGTTTGGGCTCCAGAACACGAGGAATGGACATTAGACCAGTGGAAATCTGTGCTTTGGTCTGATGAGTCCAAATTTGAGATCTTTGGTTCCAACCACCGTGTTTTTGTGCGACACAGAAAAGGTGAACTCTACATGCCTGGTTCCCACCGTGAAGCATGGAACATTGCAGACTAAGGTCAGAATGGCGTCTCTCCTTCTGAGCTAGCCCAAAGAGTCAAGGAACTGACAAAAACCTACCTCTCTCAAAATAGGTGCCAATCAGGGCAAAGCCCCCTCCCAGGGCCATGTGATCCTCCATCTTCATTCTCCCTTCCCTGTTTCCCACTAATTTTCACAGTAAAATGGCACAGGAATCCTTTTGCATTATTCTTCAGAAGCGAAAAGGCAGAACTTCAGATTCGTTTGGCAGAAGAATTTCGAGACTCGTAACTAATTTGATTAGTTTGGAATCACTTTGCTCATCTCTATTGCAGTGTTCTGGAGTTCATGACTTGACAGAATAGACCTGTTTTGGTAACATAAGTGTGACCTACAAAATATTAGGCAGATGGTTTTAGGGTTTATGAGTAACCATTAGAAAGAAATCTCATACCACAATCTCAATCTAATCTTTCTGGTTATTAAAATGTTGTAATCTATATCTAAATGGGCTGTTTGGCTATGACACTGACACTTTTTGGGTATATTTCCAATATAAACCGAGAAAAAACTAACTGTGCTTTTACAATGAGGATAACATTACATACCAAGGAGCATTCAAAAAGGGAATTGGCTAGACACCAGTCACTTCTCTTCATTTGCCAAATGCCCTATCATGTCACTTTGATGTAATTTACAATAGATATTTATTACTAGCTAAAGTGGCTTGACATTTATCTTTGCATGCAATAGGGGAAGTTATTTTCAATTGTAAAGGTGCATTGTGTGGTCTGATACTTCAGTAGGCAGTCATAGAAGACACAAATGGGATAGTTCTCCAATCACCATCTCCAAAATCAATAACATTTAGAAAGAAAAGCAGTTTCACTGTTAAATTCATTAAAATAGTATAATATCAAAAGTAATCCAAGTGATGACCAGTATAATGCTTACTCTATTGCCATCAGCCAGGGGTGAGTCAAGTAATTACAGACCCCTTAGTAAAATTAACCATGGCCACAAAGTACAAGATCAAAGCCCAAAACACATATACATAGGTCTATGTATAAACAACATAGAAGTGCACATACTGAAATGTGGACAGATGAACTACAAACATGCCATGTTAACAAAACATAGACACACAAACATACACTTGTAAAGATATGCAGATATAAGAGTGTACACACACAAACATAAAGATAGCCAAATAAATCTGCCCAAAACACTCATTTCACTACCATCTGCAACAGATGTTAGTGAAATCCAAAAATAAAGCTACAGAATTCATAAACTTCTGTTGCTGGTTCAGACTCTGAGAAACATTAATACTTGATTGGCAAAAGACAAAGTAACTGTCATGTCAATGTGCAATGGAAAAATATGCCACTATTTGGTTATTATTTTTTTTTGTATGATACTATCTTGGCAAATACTGTCAGTGAAATAATGCCTACTATCTGGTCAATCTCTGGCAATAACTGGACGTTTTATGTATTGTCCATGTAGTAAATATGTACCATATTGCAATGTGTGGTTTTATTTACAACAGTATATTGGCAGTATATTCATAAACACACAGGACAATGATACCCAAGTGGGGTAAGTATTCTATGTTTCTTTTTTTTTTTTAATACAAAATGAGTGGATGGTCTGATTATAATTATTTGAAGTCACTCCATGTATCCTACATCCTGACCTGGCTCTTTAATTTCATCTTTGTTTGGACTTTTAGCATGGCATACAATCTCGCTTTAACTTTCTCAAACAGACCAGGACTCTGGCCAGAGAGGAAGGGAGAGGTTTGACTTAATTAGAACATCACAAATTACACTAATGCATGCAACTCTTCTGTGAGCATCTTTATCTAGACCTATCAAGAGAACAGCAGAGCTGTCATACTGTCATCCCAATGCTATATCTACTATTTTACTAAACGATAGCATCTACCTCTCACAGGAGCAATAAAATAACAGTGGGATCCCTATCTATATGGGAGTTTTATCTCTTTGCACTTGCCACTACAGAAGGGACAATATTTGAAATTTATTTTTCAATGGCATAGTATTG
This sequence comes from Rhinella marina, assembly GCA_900303285.1. Classification (NCBI taxonomy): domain Eukaryota; kingdom Metazoa; phylum Chordata; class Amphibia; order Anura; family Bufonidae; genus Rhinella; species Rhinella marina. The sequence goes on along the minus strand of ONZH01011401.1, from coordinate 15,663 downwards.
GTGAAATGAAAAAAGAAAAGCCAAAAATTCTACAAAATAATAACTTTAGGAAAAAGGATGCAGTGATTTTTTTTCTGCCATATTCCTAAAACCAAAAGATTGCAAATCTTTCATCAACATAGTCGTGTAAACGCTTGTACTGCATTTTGCAGAACTAGATGAAATTTTACTTTTAATGTACTAATTATGGAAATATTAAATTGATATATTTTTGTACAAAATAAATCGCTTTTAAAAATTCTTTAATCCTTTGTCTATATTCTTAGAGCCAGAAATATTTTATTTTCCTATCAACAGAGTTGTGTGAGAGATTGTTTTTGTTGTTTTTCCATTGTGTATGTGTTTATACACACACACACATATACAGTACAGACCAAAAGTTTGGACACAACTTCTCATTCAAAAAGTTTTCTCTATTTTCATGACTATGAAAATTGTAGATTCACACTGAAGGCATCAAAACTATGAATTAACACATGTGAAATTATATACTTAACAAAGGTTCTTCAAAGTAGCCACCTTTTGCTTTGATTACTGCTTTGCACACTCTTGGCATTCTCTTGATGAGTTTCAAGAGGTAGTCACCTGAAATGGTTTTCACTTCACAGGTGTGCCCTGTCAGGTTTAATAAGTGGGATTTCTTTCCTTATAAATGGGGTTGGGACAATGAGTTGTGTTGGGCAGAAGTCAGGTGAATACACAGCTGATAGTCCTACTGAATAGACTGTTAGAATTTGTATTATGGCAGGAAAAAAGCAGCTAAGTAAAGAAAAACGAGTGGCCATCATTACTTTAAGAAATGAAGGTCAGTCAGTCTGAAAACTTTGAAAGTGTCCCCAAGTGCAGTCGCAAAAACCATCAAGCGCTACAACGAAACGGGCTCAAATGAGGACCGCCCCAGAAAAGGAAGACCAAGAGTCACCTCTGCTGCGGAGGATAAGTTCATCCGAGGCACCAGCCTCAGAAATCGCAGGTTAACAGCAGCTCAGATTAGAGACCAGGTCAATGCCACACAGAGTTCTAACAGCAGACACATCTCTAAAGCAACTGTTAAGAGGAGACTGTGTGCAGCAGGCCTTCATGGTAAAATAGCTGCTAGGAAACCACTGCTAAGGACAGGCAACAAGCAGAAGAGATTTGTTTGGGCTCCAGAACACGAGGAATGGACATTAGACCAGTGGAAATCTGTGCTTTGGTCTGATGAGTCCAAATTTGAGATCTTTGGTTCCAACCACCGTGTTTTTGTGCGACACAGAAAAGGTGAACTCTACATGCCTGGTTCCCACCGTGAAGCATGGAGGAGGAGGTGTGATGGTGTGGGGGTGCTTTGCTTGTTACACTGTTGGGGATTTATTAAAAATTGAAGGCATACTGAACCAGCATGGCTACCACAGCATCTTGCAGCGGCATGCTATTCCATCCGGTTTGCGTTTAGTTGGACCATCATTTATTTATCAACAGGACAATGACCCCAAACACACCTCCAGGCTGTGTAAGGGCTATTTGACCAAGAAGGAGAGTGATGGGTTGCTACGCCAGATGACCTGGCCTCCACAGTCACCAGACCTGAACCCAATCGAGATGGTTTGGGGTAAGCTGCACCGCACAGTTAAGGCAAAAGGGCCAACAAGTGCTAAGCATCTCTGGGAACTCCTTCAAGACTGTTGGAATACTATTTTAGGTGACTACCTCTTGAAGCTCATCAAGAGAATGCCAAGAGTGTTCAAAGCAGTAATCAAAGCAAAAGGTGGCTACTTTGAAGAACCTAGAATATAAGACATATTTTCAGTTGCTTACTTTTTTGTTAAGTATATAATTCCACGTGTTAATTCATAGTTTTGATGCCTTCAGTGTGAATCAACAATTTTCATAGTCATGAAAATACAGAAAACTCTTTGAATGAGAAGCTGTGTCCAAACTTTTGGTCTGTACTGTATATATGTATATATATATATATATATATATATCTACTAGCTGAAGGACCCTGCTTCACCCGGGTATATTTAATCTATTTCATTTAATATTTGTGTGTGTGCGTTGTTAAAAGATATCGAGAGTGACCTCTACAGTGCCTGCCCCTTCAACAGTGACCTCCACAGCAGCCCGCCCCTTAACAGAAACATCCAAAGCACCCTCTCCTTTAACTGTGACCTCCACAGCAGCTAGGGTGGCCTCTGTCTTCACCCCAGAAAGCCGGACCTAACTGCCCAGTCCCCCAAACGTGAAGCAGCGCCCCGGTCCCCATGAAGCCACACCACTAAACATGAGGCCACACCCTCTGGCTCTGTTAAGACACGGAGGAGAAGCTGTCTGAGCGCGAGTTACTGAAAGGGTGGACATCCCTGCGTCCGTTCAGGCACTGCGCTGGACGCAGAACAGGGAGCCAGAAAACTGGACTGTCCAGCCTAAAGCCGGACATCTGGCCACCCTAACATCAGCTTGCCCCTTGGGTGGCCAGAGGTCCGGTTTTAGGCTGGACAGTCTGGCTTTCAGAATCCTTGTCCACCATCCGGCACAGCGCCTGGACAGACACAGGGATGTCCACCCTTTCAGTAGCTCACGCTCACACAGCTTCTCCTCCGTGTCTTTACTTAACCAGGGGGCGTGGTCTTGTGTTTAAGGGGTGTGGCTTCATGAGGACTGGTGGCATGGCTTCACGTTGGGGGGAGGCTGGACAGTTTGGCTTTCAGACTCCCTTTCCTCCGTCATGCGCAGGGCCTGGATGGACACAGGGATGAATAGCTCACTCTCAGACAGCAGCACTGTGCAGTCTGAGCATGAGCTGCAGGGAAAAAGTCACCCTCCCTCCCACCCTGCAGCTGACAGAAGTTGATTTTTACCTTCATTTTTTCAATTCCAGTCAGATGCGGAGTGGAAGGGGCGTGGCCTGACTGAGTCGGGGGCGTGACATAGTGGGACCTGGTGGTGGTGCTTTTAAGTCCTTCTTTTGAAGGTGGCCTGAATTACAGGTTGATGCCATAGTAATTTAAAAGGAAAGTGGGTAGCAGTGGAAGAAAACATCTTTTATTACTACTGAACGGTAAATATGTGAAATTTACATTATATGAGGTAATGATTGATGATGAGTTAGTCTAAAACAAAAGTTATATTTATGGTAACAGGAATACCCCTTCAACAGTGTCATCCACAGCGCTCTGCTCCTTTAAAGCAGACCTACAGCAGTGAACTGGCTAGGTTGTTATGGAAACCTGGTGTGTGTGTGTGTAGACTAACTGCCTGTGAGCTGAGACCCGTTCTAAAACCTTCCCAGACACCTGATGTATCTGTGTGCCATATTTCTTGATTGTAGCTGCGACGGTGCGGATTCCTTTAGCGGACGTACACACACACACACACACATACACACATATACATAAACTCAGCTTTATATATCTATATCTATATCTATATATATATATATATATATATGTGTGTAATACTGGTTACAATTAACTGTGAACAGTTAAGCAAGATGAAGATGAAAAATAGATAAAGTTAAAGATAAAATACACTTTTTTTAAGTATTTTAAGCAATATCAGTGTATTATTTTGGCTTTGTGCAATATTAGAGTGAAAAAAAGTACTTTGATAAAATATGGAAACCCAATGAGACTAGAATGCTCAGATAACTTTGACTGAGGTCTCAGAGCTTAAATAGCCTGTTAGGGTTATGGCTTGTTTACAATCATTGTTAGAAAATGCCAGATGATACAAATTTTAAATCTGTCATGTTCTAGGGGTGAATAGAACCCCTGAACATATCAAGAGCATACAAAAACCAGACAAATGGACCAGAGAAGACAAAACGAGACCAAACACGAAAGACAATCCTGGACAAACAGGCAAGGTAAACAGTGGCAGATGGCACACCACTGGACAAAGTGGACCGGTTAACTTGGGGCCAGTTGACTAAGTGAACCCTCAATCTTCACAGTACCCCTGATAGTGGAGATAGTGGGGGGATAGAAGGTTCACCAGGTCACTACCTCTTGGGATGGTCCCGACGCACTTGGCCGAAACCAGCGAGATGAATAACACCAGTGGTCCAGGCACAAAAACAAAACAGGAACTGGAACCCAAACAACCAGAACATAGGACATACTTCAGACAGAAACCACATACTATACAGAATACAGGACAGAAGGTGAACAAAGACAGATACTTGGACCCCAAGCTGAATGCATGCAAAGTGGTCCCAGACAGCTGCACAGACAGGAGACAGGCAGATGCCTGGACCACATGCAGAATGGATGCATGGTGGTCACAAACAGAGCAGCTAAATCATGAGACAGGAAGATGCATGGCTGTCACAGATAGGACTGCACATTCATGACACTTGAACCCATGCGTAATGGATGCATGGTGTTCCCAGTCAGACAACGCCATGGTGATACCTAGGTCAGGATTTTACACCCAGCAAAGCTGAAGACAGACTCCCCCCAGGCACACAACTCACAGGCCTAATTAGTTGGTAATCAAGTATACACAGACCAGACCAGGTAAACATTAACCCTACAAACACAGGGCATACTGGTCACAGGAGACAGTTAAAACACAGAAGGCTGTAGCCAGTAGGCAGCACCCAGGCAAAGTGAATGCAGCCAACCTACACAGCAACAAGTGTCACGGTAAACTGCACTGTGGCAAAAGCATTATAACTACTGTGAGAAGGCACAAGGTGCCATAATAGATGATAGATACGTGTCACCGAGGTGCCTGGCCTCGGTGAAATGAACTGGTAATGTTTTGTCAGTAACCCTAGGTTACTGACACTTGTTAGTACTAGCTTAGCTGCTGGCTGCAGCTGATCTGGGCCAGATTTCATTGGAGTAGTCAAAGAGCTGGGTGGGATGACTACTCCCACGTATCCAGGCCAGGTTTTGGCTGGTATAAATAATCTAGGAAGCTCAGGAAAGCTGGGTGTGTGTGGTTCCTAGTCTGAAGTGAGACAGACAGGGAGCAGAGCTGTGTGCAGAGCTGCAGCAGAGAAGCCTGCTGTGTGAAGCCTTTTCCCCCTCAAGCTGGTGGTGGAAACCAGGACTACAGAGGAACGTGAGTCAACCCAATACAAATAGACTGTATTTTGTGGATGTTATATGCTGGAGCAAGCAAGTTTTTGTTAAATCCTCTGTGGACAAAATAAAAGACTATTGTTTTCAACTATCACTGAAGTTGCCGTTTGAGCTAATCGCCACACTACCCAGACTCCTCTAATCTTGTTCCTAAAAACAGCAGCCATGGGTTCTTCTAAGCAGCTGCCTAACATTCTGAAAATTAAAATGATTGAGACCCACAAAGCAGGAGAAGGCTATAAGAAGATATCAAATCATTTTCAGGTTGTCATTTTCTCAGTTTGAATGTAATTAAGAAATAGCAAGAACAGTGGAGGTCAAGAGAAGGTTTGGAAGACCAAGAAGATTTTCAGAGACAGCTGTTCATGGGATGGTTAGAAAAGCAAACCCCTGATTGACTGCAAAAGACCTCCAGGAAGAGTTAGCAGAGTCTGGAGACAGCAGAGTAGGGTTTGCCATCCAGTTGCTCCCCTTGGACCTTTAGCCTTGGGTGTGGCAAATAGGCAGGGACAGAGGTGGGGTTTAGTCAGGGTGCACTTCACCCCCGTGTTCCTGTCGTGACAGTATGTTTTGAGATAAAAGGGCACATAATTTCATGAAAAGAACACTATAAAGCATGGGGGTAGTTTAATCATGCTTTGGGGTTGTGTTTGCACAGGGAACATTTCACAGGTAGAGTGAAGAATGGATTCAATGGAATTCCAGCAAATTCTGGAAGCAAACATGACAACAACTGTAAAAAAGCTGAAGTTGAAAAGAGGATGACTTCTACAATGGATAATGAATAGTGTTGATTGAGCACCGTAGTGCTCGGGTAGAAAACTAGGTGGTGCTTGAGTGCTCTACCGAGCACCCCAGCACAATGGAAGTCAATGAGAGAACCAGAGCACTAAACCAGGCACCCCTGCTCTGAAGAGGGGAGGGTCTGGTTCATAGGGAAAGGTGAGAAAATGAGGGAAACACCACTGAAATGGTTTGGGAACAGCATGGGGAGGATGTCTGGATGTATCTTGGACTCCAAAGTCGCTGCTGGGAACGATGTTGTTCGAGTATTACGCCACTTTTACGGAATGACAATAATGCCCCCCAAAACCGAAGATAACAGTGATTTTAGAGGAAATATTGTTAGGAAACATATATTTACTTATATATAAAGCGCAAGTGCTTTGCCAAAAATTACAAGGAACAGGCACTTCAATACACCTTTTATTACACATAAAGTAGGACATCAGACACACCCTTGAAAAATTATAATTGATTGCCTGCTGCTGACACTCAAAAACATTAGGGGTGAAGGTCTGCTGCTGAGCTGACCCTCTAAAACATTAGGGGTGAGTGCCTGCTGCTGATCTTACCGTCTAAAACATTATGGTTGAGGGCCTGCTGCTGAGCTGACCGTCTAAAACATTAGGGGCAGGTGCTTGCTGCTGAGCTGAGCGTCTTAAAAATTATGGTTGAGGGCCTGCTGCTGATCTGATCGTCTAAAAAATTATGGTTGAGGGCCTGCTGCTGCGCTGACCGTATAAAAAATTATGATTGAGGGCCTGCTGCTGAGCTGACTGTCTAAAAAATTATGGTTGAGGGCCTGCTGCTGAGCTGACAGTATAAAAAATTATGGTTGAGGGCATGCTGCTCAGATGACCGTATAAAAAATTATGGTTGAAGGCCTTCTGCTGAGCTGACCATATAAAAAATTATGGCTGAGGGCCTGCTGGTGACCGTCTTAAAAATTTGTGGTGAGGGCCTGCTGGTGTCCGTCTTAAAAATTAGTGGTGAGGGCCTGCTGGTGACCGTCTTAAAAATTAGAGGTGAGGGCCTGCTGGTGACCGTCTTAAAAATTAGAGGTGAGGGCCTGCTGGTGATCGTCTTAAAAATTAGAGGTGAGGGCCTGCTGGTGAACGTCGAGGGCAGCCTAATAACCAGTTTGATATGATGGAGGATGAGGAGGAAGAGGACGAGAAAAGGAAGGGGTACATGGAATACAGTGTATTCAATACACAATAAAAGCCACATTTAAAGTTCCTTCATGTTCAGCCGCTTTTCCCTGGTGGGGAAGAGAAGTCAGGGGCAATCCAGGCCTTGTTCATTTTGATAAGCGTCAACCTGTCAGCATTTTCAGTTGACAGGCGGATGTGTTTATCAGTAATTATGCCCCCATCGGCACTAAATACCCGCTCTGAGAAAACGCTGGCGGCAGGGCAGGCCAACACCTCCTAGGCGTAGGGCGCCAGTTCGTGCCACGTGTCCAGCTTAGACACCCAATATTTATAAGGCACAGAGGGATCACTGAGGATGTTGACACGGTCAGCTAGGTACTCCTTCACCATCTTCCAAAACTTTTCCCTCCTTGTGACACTAGGCCGCTCATCAGGGTGAGGGTGCTGGCGGGGTGTCATGAAACTGTCCCAGGCCTTGGAGAGTGTCGCCCTGCCTCTGTTGGAACTGCTGTGTGTTCCCCTCGTCTCCCCTCCTCGGGTGCACAAGGAACTACATACTCTGCCACCAGCGTTGTCAGCTGGAAATTTTTGGAGCAATTTTTCTACAAGGGCCTTCTGGTATTGCACCATTTTGCTAGTCCTCTACACCACAGGAATGAGAGATGGTAAGTTCTCTTTGTAGCGGGGGTCGAGAAGGGTGAACAACCAGTAATCGGTGTTGGCTAAAATGCGTATAACGCGAGGGTCACGGAAAAGGCAGCATAGCTTGAATTCAGCCATGTGTGCCAAAGTCCCAACAGACAAGGCTTCGCTCTCCTCACCAGGAGGATGACTCTCAATCTCCTCGTCCTCTTCCTCCTCTTCAGCCCATCCACGCCGAAGAGAAGGAGTAAACCTGCTATGTGTACTATGCTCTGTACCCGTGGCAACCGTCTCCTGCTCCTCCTCCTCGTCCTCCTCCTCCTCCAATTCACGCTGAAAAGACGACCGAGGGTGGTCTGGCTATCACCCTGTGTAGGGTCTTCCCCCATTTCCACCTCTTCCACATGCAAAGCGTCCGCCTTTATTGTGAGCAGTGAGCGTTTTAGTAGACACAGAAGTGGGATGGTTACGCTGATAACATTATCGCTGCTCACCATCTGTGTCGATTCATCAAAGTTGCGTAAAACCTCACAGAGGTCAGACATCAATGCCCACTCGTCGCTTGTGAAGAGCAGAAGCTGACTGGAAAGACGCCGACCGTGTTGCAGCTGGTATTCCACTACTGCCCTCTGCTGCTCACAAAGCCTGCCCAACATGTGGAATGTGGAGTTCCAGCGTGTGCTCATGTTGCACAGCAGTCGGTTGCCAGACCGTTGCAGCGTTGCCAGACCGGCTGAAGCTGTAGGTGACTTTCGGAAATGAGCACACAGGCAGCGCACCTTCACCATTAGCTCAGGCAAATTGGGGTAGGTTTTGAGAAACCACTGAACAACTAAGTTGAAGACGTGGGCTAGGCATGGTATGTGTTTGAGGTTGCTGAGCTCCATAGCCGCCACCAAGTTGCGGCCGTTATCAGACAGAACCATGCCTGGCTGTAGGTTGAGAGCCACAGCTCAGCCTGGTCCCTTATGCCCTGCCACAGCTCTGCGGCAGTGTGCTGTTTGTCACCTAAGCAGATAAGTTTCAGCACGGCCTGTTGCCACTTCCTGACTGCTGTGCTACACTGCTTCCAGCTATGACTGGCTGAAGTCTGACTGGCGCTGCAAGATGAGAATGCTGTAGTGGAAGTGGAGGAGTAGGTGGAGGAAGAGAAGGAGTTGTTGCAGCCGCTACTGTAGGCGGTGGTGGAAATCCGGATGGAAGTAGGGCCCGTAATCCTTGGCGTGGGTAGCACCTGTGCCATCCCAGGGTATGACTCACTTCCAGCCTCCACAACGTTCACCCAGTGTGTCGTCACGGAAATGTAGCGCCCCTGGCCAGAAGCACTTCTCCATGTGTCAGTTGTTAAGTGGACCTTCCCAGTAACTGCGTTGGTCAGGGCACGGGTTATGTTTCGGGACACATGCTGGTGTAAGGCGGGGACAGGACACCGGGAAGAATAGTGGTGGCTGGGGACTGCGTTACGAGGGACAGCTGCCACCATCAGGCTGCGAAAAGCCTCAGTGGCCACTGAGTGGCCATCCTAAACGGCAACATTTCCAGGGCCAGCAATTTGGAAAGTTGCGCGTTTAGTGCTATGGCCTGTGGGTGGGTGGCAGGGTATTTGCGCTTGCGTTCAAATGCCAAAGGACATCTGTACGCTGCGCTGGGACACTGAAGTGGACGTACTCGCTGATGGTGCTAGCGAAGGTCCAGGTGCAGGACGAGAGGCATCTGGGCCTGCTTCTTGGACAGCACGTAACACAGGGGAAGAGGAGGCAGTGGTGTGATCTGCAGACACTGATCGTGGGCCCAGGCATTCGGCCCACCTTTTAGGGTGCTTTGCTGCCATGTGGCGGATCATGCTGGTGGTGGTCAAGTTGGTAGTGTTAACGCCCCTGCTCATTTTGGTACGGCACAGGTTGCAAATTACAATTCTTTTATCTTCAGAACTTTCCTCAAAAAAGCGCCAGACTGCGGAAAACCTACCCCTTGGCAAGGGAGATTGCTGCAAGGGGGTGCTCCAGGGAACAGTTGCGGGCCTGGTTGGCGTGGACTGCCTTCTACCTTTTGCCACCCCACTGCTTCTTCCAGCCTGTTGTGGTGCTGCGGATCCCTCCCCCTCTGTACTGCTGTCCTCGCTCGGCTTGCCACCTTCCCAGGTTGGGTCAGCGATTTCATCGTCCACCACCTCCTCTTCCACTTCCTCCTCTGGTCCTGCTTCCCAACGCGTGTTTCGCCTAAAGCTTCACCAGGAGATAGAACCTAGTTTCTCCTGATGAAGGATAGTATCTCCAGATGAAGCTTTAGGCGAAACGCGCGTCGGGAAGCAGCTTTGCCACGGTCAGGTAACATGCTTTATTATTTATTGTTTGCTCGTACTTTAATGTTAGTCAGAGGCTGTGTGGGGTTATCTCTTACCTAGTAAGTTAATTGCCACATGACTTATGCACTTGCACTTTATACATGTGTGACCAAATACCCCTCCTGTGATTGATGCTATATGTGATACTGTGCATGAACCCCCGTGGCCAGACTGCATGGCTTATTATCAATTGTATGGCCCTACCACCATTACTTTGATGTTATTGATTAACTGTAATTGGTTTTAATATTATTTAATAAAATTAGATGTTATGATTATAATGTATTGTTTTTTTTTTTGTTTATATGTATCTGGACGCACTGGTGTGGCGTCAAGAGTGGTGTCTTGCGCCGCCCTGCAAACTGGGACATGAAGCTAGGAGTTTTGGATGACTTTGTTTCTTGTGCTCTGCCAGCAGGCACAGTTTCACCGTACCCAGAGCCATGGCACCATCAGCAGCACGCCCACTTCCCTGTCCCTTACTGCTCGCCTTGAGCATATTAAATGGTATATATGCAAGTTTGTCACTAGTACAGTAGCGCAGATTTTTTTTTAAGTGTATGAGCAGACAAATTACACCGAATGTCAGAAATATTTAGGATACACAAATGTTGAACAGCAGACGTAGCGCAGGTAATGTCGCCTTGATTAGCGGCAGAAAAAAATACACTGGTTTTCAGGTATTTAGGATACAAAAACGTTAGACTGCACACGTAGCACAGGTAATATCGTCTTGATTAGCGGCAAAAAAAGGACACTGGATGTCAGTAGAGATGAGCGAGTAGTGAAATATTCGAAATTTCGAAATTCGATTCGAATAGACCGCGAAATTCGACTATTCGACCAGATATCGAATCCCATTAAAGTCTATGGGGAAAAAATGCTCGCCACTTGGAAATCTCAATTCGACCACTTGGAGGTCACCAAGTCCACCCTGGAACCTCAGAAAAGGATGCCAACACTGCTGGAATGCAACTAGGACAGCAGGGGAAGCATGTCTGGGTGCATATAACGCGCCCAAGTCGCACTATTACGCCACTATCACAGCCTCTCAACAATACACTCCAAACACAATATAACCTCTCTGTAAAGTGAGACCATACAAGGAAACCTTCTTTCCTCAACATTGCCATGGACCCCAAGCCAAACTAGACAAAAAAGAAGATAAAATTCTGCACCCCTTAAAATCACGTTGCCTATGACAACCACAGATGGCATAGGCAAGGGGGAAAGCAAATAGACCCCACCCCTAATTGTCATTGTGTGTGTGTGTGTGAGATGTGGTCAGACATGTCTTCTTTAAAATGTAAAAACAACTCAAAAACACATGCAGAAGCCTTAAAATGCCCAAATTGTTGGCGCTTGAGATGTCAGTGACCCTACCTGGCCCAGTGTCATGTCTAGCAGGTAAAGCAGTGGGGATGTTGAGGGATGCATAGGACCGCAAAAGGCAGGAAGAGGCCGTGGGCTGGCCAGAGGCTCATGGAAAATTTTGTGGAGGCCCAAGAGGTGAGACGTCTTAAAAATTGTGTGGAGGCTAAAGAGGTGAGACCTCTTAAACATTTTGTAGAGCCCCAAGAGGTGAGACCTCTTAAAAATTATGTGGAGGCCCAAGAGGTGAGACCTCTTAAAAATTATGTGGAGGCCCAAGAGGTGAGACCGCTTAAACATTTTGTGGAGGCCCAAGAGGTGAGACCTCTTAAACATTTTGTACAGGCCCAAGAGGTGAGACCTCTTAAAAATTATGTGGAGGCCCAAGAGGTGAGACCTCTTAAAAATTATGTGGAGGCCCAAGAGGTGAGACCTCTTAAAAATTATGTGGAGGCCCAAGAGGTGACACCTCTTAAACATTTTGTGTAGGTCCAAGAGGTGAGACCTCTTAAAAATTATGTGGAGGCCCAAGAGGTGAGACGTATTAAAAATTATGTGGAGGCCCAAGAGGAGAGACGTGTTAAAAATTATGTGGAGGCCCAAGAGGTGAGACCTGTTAAAAATTATGTGGAGGCCCAAGAGGTGAGACCTCTTAAACCTTTTGTGGAGGCCCAAGAGGTGAGACCTGTTAAAAAGTTATGTGGAGGCCCAAGAGGTGAGCAATAAATATATACATTTTTCTTATTTACGGAGCAATTCTACGGCGGTTAAGGAGGAGGAGGAGGAGGTGGAGGAGGAAATGGCACTTCATACAGATGGCACTTCACTTTTGGCTGCTTTCCACTGTTAACCTCTTAAACCTTTTGTGGAGGCCCAAAAGTTGAGACCTGTTAAAAATAATGTGGAGGCCCAAGAGGTGAGACCTGTTAAACATTTTGTGGAGGCCCAAGAGGTGAGACCTGTTAAACATTTTGTGGAGGCCCAAGAGGTGAGACCTGTTAAAAATTATGTGGAGGCCCAATAGGTGAGACCTCTTAAACATTTTGTGCAGGCCCAAGAGGTGAGACGTGTTAAAAATTATGTGGAGGCCCAAGAGGTGAGACCTGTTAAACATTTTGTGGAGGCCCAAGAGGTGAGACCTCTTAAACATTTTGTGGAGGCCCAAGAGGTGAGACCTGTTAAACATTTTGTGGAGGCCCAAGAGGTGAGCCATAAATATATACATTTTTCTTATTTACGGAGCAATTCTACGGCGGTTAAGGAGGAGGAGAAGGAGGAGGTGGAGGAGGAAATGGCACTTCATACAGATGGCACTTCACTTTTGGCTGCTTTCCACTGTTAACCTCTTAAACCTTTTGTGGAGGCCCAAGAGGTGAGACCTGTTAAAAATTATGTGGAGGCCCAAGAGGTGAGCCATAAATATATACATTTTTCTTATTTACGGAGCAATTCTACGGCGGTTAAGGAGGAGGAGGAGGAGGTGGAGGAGGAAATGGCACTTCATACAGATGGCACTTCACTTTTGGTTGCTTTCCACTGTTAACCTCTTAAACCTTTTGTGGAGGCCCAAGAGGTGAGACCTGTTAAAAATTCATCAGACGGTGTGTATGAACAACAGTTATGAGAAATTACTTTGCAAGAGAACACACAGTACAGTTGCCAGTTATAAGGCCTATATATTGTATTTTTCAAGGTACACAGCCGTGTACTAAGTGATCAGATGGTGTGTATGAACAACAGTTATGAGAAATTACTTTGCAAGAGAACGCACAGTACAGTTGCCAGTTATAAGGCCTATATATTGTATTTTTCAAGGTACACAGCCGTGTACTAAGTGATCAGACGGTGTGTATGAACAACAGTTATGAGAAATTACTTTGCAAGAGAACGCACAGTACAGTTGCCAGTTAAGGCCTATATATTGTATTTTTCAAGGTACACAGCCGTGTACTAAGTGATCAGACGGTGTGTATGAACAACAGTTATGAGAAATTACTTTGCAAGAGAACGCACAGTACAGTTGCCAGTTATAAGGCCTATATATTGTATTTTTCAAGGTACACAGCCGTGTACTAAGTGATCAGACGGTGTGTATGAACAACAGTTATGAGAAATTACTTTGCAAGAGAACGCACAGTACAGTTGCCAGTTATAAGGCCTATATATTGTATTTTTCAAGGTACACAGCCGTGTACTAAGTGATCAGACGGTGTGTATGAACAACAGTTATGAGAAATTACTTTGCAAGAGAACGCACAGTACAGTTGCCAGTTATAAGGCCTATATATTGTATTATTCAAGGTACACAGCCGTGTACTAAGTGATCAGACGGTGTGTATGAACACCAGTTATGAGAAATTACTTTGCAAGAGAACGCACAGTACAGTTGCCAGTTTAAGGCCTATATATTGTATTTTTCAAGGTACACAGCCGTGTACTAAGTGATCAGACGGTGTGTATGAACAACAGTTATGAGAAATTACTTTGCAAGAGAACACACAGTACAGTTGCCAGTTATAAGGCCTATATATTGTATTATTCAAGGTACACAGCCGTGTACTAAGTGATCAGACGGTGTGTATGAACACCAGTTATGAGAAATTACTTTGCAAGAGAACGCACAGTACAGTTGCCAGTTAAGGCCTATATATTGTATTTTTCAAGGTACACAGCCGTGTACTAAGTGATCAGACGGTGTGTATGAACACCAGTTATGAGAAATTACTTTGCAAGAGAACGCACAGTACAGTTGCCAGTTATAAGGCCTATATATTGTATTTTTCAAGGTACACAGCAGTAGTGCCAAATATAGTTTGGTATGTAGCAGAGCACCTAATACACCACTAATGCCTCTCTCTGTCCCTACTCCAGCAGCTATCCCTGAATACAGCAGCCGTTCTCTGTAAAGTCTATATTGTAGTAAGCTATCACTGAAGTCCACTGTAGTAGCCCTGATAAGGGCTTTTAATCACGCTCCTGCCTGTCCAACAGCTAAAATCTGTCTCTCCCTTCTCCAGCCTCTGTCCCTGACTAAGTTCACGCAGCATATGCGTACGAGCAGGAAGAGCTGAGTTTTTAATATTCGAGGTCACATGGTTTTTCCAGCCAATGCATGTAGACGCCGTTTTCGCGCTGCCAGCGTGCTCAGCGTGCCTGTCATACCCCCCTGCATGGTGATTGGTGGAAAAAGAGCGCCAGGGAAGGTGGGAGGGGAAACGAATTCTAGGTGCGCCATCGCCGTTATACTCGAATTAAATCGAGTACGCCGAATATCGTAGTATTCGATCGAATACCAGCTCGATCGAACACTACTCGCTCATCTCTAGATGTCAGGTATTTAGGACACAGAAACGTTAGACTGCACACGCAGCACAGGAAATGTCGCCTTGATTAGCGGCAGAAAAAAATACACTGGTTTTCAGGTATTTAGGACACAGAAACGTTAGACTGCACACGCTGCAAATTTGCGCAATTTTTGCCCCAAAAGAAAAAAAATACTGCAGCCAGATAAATCAATAGTCCTTAAAAGGACTTTTGGGTCTTTTAAACAGAACACCTATCAGACATTGGGAATATATATCCTAGTGATATGCCACCAATGTCTGTGGTGAGACAATGCCTTTAATGCCGATGTGATTCAGATAGTCTCCTGCTGTCATACTCATGGCATAGGGCGTTACAAACAAATGCTCCATATATAGTAAACACATGGCATACTGGATGGGCTGTGCTTCTCCTGGTTATCCTTTTTATCTCCAATGCAGCATATGAGTAATACGTTAATTTTGAAATAAATAAAAAGTATTACTATTGATCCATATTAGGTTTCTAAGCCTTCTAAAATTGCCCATAAGGGAGCACTTTTAATCACATGCAGCTCTTCATCTGTGATTGGAGCCGCATATATAGACTGCAGTGTTGGTCCACTGAGCGCTGTAGTGCTACAGATGTTAGTTAACAGGGTGGTTTAACTCCTGATCAGCAATTTTGCTGGATGCTGCAATTGTGAATAGAGATGTACATATGGACTGCAAGTTCTGTAGTTCTACAGATGTCAATTAGTGGAGTGGTGTAGCTCACGACTGGCAAATTGTTCATTAGCCATAATGGATAGGGAGTAGAGATGAGCGAGTACTAAAATGCTCGGGTGCTCGTTATTCGAGTCAAACTTTTTCCGATGCTCGGGTGCTCGTTTCGAATAACGAACCCCATTGAAGTCAATGGGAGACTCGAGCATTTTTGCAGGGGACCAAAGCTCTGCACAAGGAAGTTTGCCTGAAAACCTGGAAACATCAGA
>ONZH01011400.1:0-133977 GCA_900303285.1 Rhinella marina | reverse complement strand
CACATCTGAAAAAGGACCGAAAAGAGCTCCTGGAGGGGTCAATGGTGGATGACTCTGTTGGCCAGGTGTGGAGGAAGAGGGTCAGAGTGAGACTGTGGATGACTGGCTGGTGACAACTGTGTGGAAGCGCTATCGGCTATTCCATTGCACACCTGTTCAACCTGCTCAGGCCTCAACAGCGGTTGTAACCCGCCCCCTGCTTAACTGTCCCATAAAGGCAGGGATTCTGGATGAGCGGGATCCTGGCTGACCCTCACCAGCACGCATTGTACCCCACTGGCTTCAACAAGGCCCCCAACAGCATTTCCGCACCCCCGTCCTCGTCCACGTCCTATTCCGCTAGCCCCCCTCCGCATTTATTAATTTTTTGGTTACAATATTTTTCCTTCACAGCCGTGAAATTATTTTGCAAGAGAACGCACAGTACAGTTGCCAATTATAAGGCCTATATATTTTATAGTTCAAGGTACACAGCCGTGTACTAACTTTTCAGACGGTGGGTATTAACACCAGGTATTTAAATAATTTTGCAAGAGAACGCACAGTACAGTTGCCAATTATAAGGCCTATATATATTTTATAGTTCAAGGTACACAGCCGTGTACTAACTGTTCAGACGGTGGGTATTTACACCAGGTATTTAAATTAGTTTGCAAGAGAACGCACTGTACAGTTGCCAATTATTAAGGCCTATATATTTTATAGTTCAAGGTACACAGCAGTAGTGCCAAATATAGTTTGGTATGTAGCAGAGCACCTAATACACCACTAATGCCTCTCTCTGTCCCTACTCCAGCAGCTATCCTGAATACGGCAGCCGTTCTCTGTAAAGTCTATATTGTAGTAAAGCTATCACTGTACTGCACTATAGTAGCCCTGATAAGGGCTTTTAATCACGCTCTCCTGCCTGTTCCAACAGCTAAAACCTGTCTCTCCCTTCTCCAGCCTCTGTCCCTGACTAAGTTCACGCAGCATATGCGTACGAGCAGGAAGAGCTGAGTTTTTAATATTCGAGGTCACATGGTTTTTCCAGCCAATGCATGTAGACGCCGTTTTCGCGCTGCCAGCGTGCTCAGCGTGCCTGTCATACCACCCTGCATGGTGATTGGTGGAAAAAGAGCGCCAGGGAAGGTGGGAGGGGAAACGAATTCTAAGTGCGCCATCGCCGTTATACTCGAACGAAATCGAGTACGCCAAATAGCGTAGTATTCGATCGAATACCAGCTCGATCGAACACTACTCGCTCATCTCTATTAATGAGCAATGTAGTGTGCAGTTAGACCCTCTCCCCTCATCCCCCTAAGCAGCTCTGCAAGTGGAGGCAACCGGTCCTATTCCATTCTAGGGCAGGTTACTGGTGGCAGTTTTTAATAATTCCCTGACAACCTATTTAGTCTATATAAATATAGTCATCAACTTTCCTAGACATAACCACTCTCAGATATCATAAGGTAGCATTATCTTTCATGGTCTGCAGGAGAGGTCCAGTGGACAGGAGACTGGGATAGAGATGCACACAGACTGGGTTCTGCCAGTTAATTGGTAATTATGAAATTAAGGTTAATCTGTCACTAGGACAGATTCAATCAGGGGTAAAGCTAGGGAGGACAATTGGGGCATGTGTCCTGGGTGCTGCCTGACAAGGGGGTACTGAAAAGCTTTTTTTTTTGCCTGTTAAGATATATGATGAGAACAGCTCCAGTTCTAAGAAAGCCTAGCTATGGATCTGGATCCAGTAGTATGATCCAGAGTGGGTGCAGGGGCGTACATAGAGATCATGGGGCCCCATAGCAAAACTCAGTATTGGGCCCCTCCCTCCCCATTCAATTTAAGTAACATATACAGTACAGACCAAAAGTTTGGACACACCTTCTCATTCAAAGAGTTTTCTGTATTTTCATGACTATGAAAATTGTAGATTCACACTGAAGGCATCAAAACTATGAATTAACACATGTGGAATTATATACTTAACAAAAAAGTGTGAAACAACTGAAAATATGTCTTATATTCTAGGTTCTTCAAAGTAGCCACCTTTTGCTTTGATTACTGCTTTGCACACTCTTGGCATTCTCTTGATGAGCTTCAAGAGGTAGTCACCTGAAATGGTATTCCAACAGTCTTGAAGGAGTTCCCAGAGATGCTTAGCACTTGTTGGCCCTTTTGCCTTCACTCTGCGGTCCAGCTCACCCCAAACCATCTCGATTGGGTTCAGGTCTGTGGACTGTGGAGGCCAGGTCATCTGGCGTAGCACCCCATCACTCTCCTTCTTGGTCAAATAGCCCTTACAAAGCCTGGAGGTGTGTTTGGGGTCATTGTCCTGTTGATAAATAAATGATGGTCCAACTAAACCCAAACCGGATGGAATAGCATGCCGCTGCAAGATGTTGTGGTAGCCATCCTGGTTCAGTATGCCTTCAATTTTGAATAAATCCCCAACAGTGTCACCAGCAAAGAACCCCCACACCATCACACCTCCTCCTTCATGCTTCATGGTGGGAACCAGGCATGTAGAGTGACACGGTGGTTGGAACCAAAGATCTCAAATTTGGACTCATCAGACCAAAGCAAAGATTTCCACTGGTCTAATGTCAATTCCTTGTGTTCTTTAGCCCAAACAAGTCTCTTCTGCTTGTTGCCTGTCCTTAGCAGTGGTTTCCTAGCAGCTATTTTACCATGAAGGCCTGCTGCACACAGTCTCCTCTTAACAGTTGTTGTAGAGATGTGTCTGCTTCTAGAACTCTGTGTGGCATTGACCTGGTCTCTAATCTGAGCTGCTGTCTGCGATTTCAGGCTGGTGACTCGGATGAACTTATCCTCCGCAGCAGAGGTGACTCTTGGTCTTCCTTTCCTGGGGCGGTCCTCATGTGAGCCAGTTTCTTTGTAGCGCTTGATGGTTTTTGCGACTGCACTTGGGGACACTTTCAAAGTTTTCCCAATTTTTCGGACTGACCTACCTTCATTTCTTAAAGTAATGATGGCCACTCGTTTTTCTTTACTTAGCTGCATCCACCTGACTTCTGCCCAGCAAAACTCATGGTCCCAACCCCATTTATAAGGCAAGAAATCCCACTTATTAAACCTGACAGGGCACACCTGTGAAGTGAAAACCATTTCAGGTGACTACCTCTTGAAGCTCATCAAGAGAATGCCAAGAGTGTGCAAAGCAGTAATCAAAGCAAAAGGTGGCTACTTTGAAGAACCTAGAATATAAGACATATTTTCAGTTCACACTTTTTTGTTAAGTATATAATTCCACATGTGTTAATTAATAGTTTTGATGCCTTCAGTGTGAATCTACAATTTTCATAGTCATGAAAATACAGAAAACTCTTTGAATGAGAAGGTGTGTCCAAACTTTTGGTCTGTACTGTATATATATATATATATATATATATATATATATATACTTATATTAAGAACAGTGTGAGCCCCAGGCAGGGTTCATAGGGAGGGAGGCTGCCTAGGGCACATTGTTCTCTATATATGCAGCACCAGCAAGCAGATTTCATTGGTGGGGGGGGCGGGGGGGAGTTGGTGGCTTGGGCACCTTGTTCTCTCTATGATATGCATCATCCACAAGCAGACTTTGTGGGGGGCGGCTCTGGGGGAAGGGGGGCTCCCATGAAGTCTGCTGCTGTCTATATAGACAACAGTGTGTCTCCCACCCCCACCCAAATAAACTCTGGTTGCTCCCCCCTCCTCCCCTCCACCAGGTCATTAACTTTTTTGCACTTACAACTTCTTGCTGGGTGACGCTGGTGGCTGGAGTCCAGTGGCTGACTGAGCAGGCAGTGAGCAGGCAGTGAGCACATCCCGCACATCTCCTGCTGTGATGCACTAGCCAATCAGCAGCAGGAGCCTAGCACTGCTAAAAGCTGATTGGCCAGTGCAGCGCCCAGCAGGAAGAGAAGAGCAAGCGGCATGCTCACCTGCCTGCAGACTGTCCGGTCTGTGCACTGTTTGCAGTCCACACAAAATATGTAAGAGAAGAGGGGAAGGGGGTTTGGGCAGAGGAGAATCAGGGCCCGCCCGAGCCCCAGATAGAGACTTGGGATCAAAGACAAGCCATGCTGCAGACACTGTAGGGAGCAGGGCCTTCCATCCACTCCGGGCCCCCCCACCACGGGCCCCGTAGCAGTTGCGTGGTCTGCCGCTATTGGCAGTATGCCACTGAGTGGGTGGCACCTATTATGTGTGGAGGGCTGGTGACAAACAACTTAACCAAGTTCTGATTCAAGAGAGGGAAAGAAAGAGAGAAACTGTTCAATCCATGTGTGTTTTTTCCCATAAAGGCAAGCTAATTTGCATATGGTTGGGTTTCTGGGAAAGATATTCAAATTAGCTTTTCTTCCAAACAGAAAAGAACACTAAGCCAATCTGATGCCAATAGAAGTAAGATATGCTAATTTGCATATATTTTCAGAACAGTGTTGTCTGGGATACTATACTCCTCATGCATATTAAGTGGTCTCCCTAATAAGAAAGAGTGGCCCCCCAAGACCTTGATAAAGGCCACTCAGCTAACCAGAGTAATTTTCTGATGGGTTACTCAAATGTCTTGTCTTTTTGTAATAAGAAATGACTTGCTTGTCTTATTCAGAGAATTGTAATATCGAGATATTAAGTACTATTGTCCTTTTGGAAGGAGAATTGGCTTTCATGTCTCACCCATATATTCATCTAAAATAAATCACAAGATATTTGGGTTTGCTAGTATCTGAATTTTGGAGTATTTTTGCCACAAATTCCCTAATCAGTAGAATTGATTTGCTCATCTCTAGCTGAAAACCATCCGCAGGCAACTATAACCACCAACTGGTAACTGTAACCATCTACAGATGAGTGTCTCTTTCTTTTGGAGGAATCTCTAGTTTGGTTCATATGACACAGTCTTCATAATTCTGAAGGAAAACTAATTTGCCTGCCCCCTTGAGTGATGGGTGAACCCACTTATAGTAGTGCTAAACAATATATATATATATATATATATATATATATATATATATATATTGACATATTTACTGTATTTATACAGATAAACCTGACAGATGTCATTGTGTCTGGAAACCACATTCAGATGTTGTGTTCCTATCTGACTCGGTAGAACTATGCACAGTTGGAAATCTCAAATTTTTTTCATACTGTAACTCTTTTCTCATTTACATCTTATCAGTTTTTACAGTTCCTAGAGACCGTGTATGTGGCTCATGCGGTGCTTTTGATGTTATGCCTGTGAAGGAAATTTGTGGTACAATACATAAATGTGCTTGAAAACTCAGTCAGCTCTGTCCATCAATGATTAAAACTCCAGCACAGACTCCATACATCAAGCTTGAGAAGTTGAGATACCTGAGGCTCTCTGGTACATACTGTGACCTGTACCTATGCAGCTGCTACTGAGCTGAGAGGTGCCCAAGAAAACTGACATCTTTTTACTCCCTCCGTTCCCGGAGCCATAACTTTTTTTTTTTTCCATTCACATAGAATGGCTTGTTTATTGTTGGTCAAGCTTGTACTTTCTTATGGCACCAAATAATATTGCATATGATGTAGTAGGAAGATGGAAGAAAAATTCAAAAGGGGTGGATTTAAAAAAACAACAACAATAAAAAAACAAAAACATGCAATTCTGACAAAGTTTTATGGATTTTGTTTTCACAGCATTTTGTATGTGGTAAACCTGACCAATGTCGTTCCTTCTCTGAGTCAGTACAGTTAGAATGATACTACATTTATATAGATTTTCTTGTGTAAAAATAAAATAATACTAAAAAAAACCTACTAAAAAATTATTTTTTCTCTTCAAGATTTCCCCAGGGGATGCAACTGGCCTAAGAATTGAACACCCAGACAGCTATGTAGCTGGTCAAACGAGCCACGCCCCTAGAGTCAATTTTATTAGGTTTACATGTGGATATAGTTACCCCCTTTAGCCATCAATTTTAACATATCCAATCACAACCATACAAGTATCTATCAAAGCAACTAATCAGAAAACATAATGGTATGGATAATGGCATGTAGACACACATGCATTACTCATCTATCTGGAAAATTCCATGCCCAAATATATAAAATTCTACCAAGTTCTTCTTTTTGCTGTGGTGCCTAGCTAACTTCCTGTAACAAATCAAGTGATGGTGACTCATAATTTTTTTAAGCATAAAGCTGCAGAAAATGGATATTAATAAAGAAGATATAGACTATTTGATAATAAGATACAATTTAGCACAATTTTGTTCATCAACTACTTAATTTTTTTCACAACAGTTATGTCTAACGAGCTGTAGGGGTTTTATGTGTTATGGGATGATTGGGAGTTTTTATAGATACCATTTTGGATTGCGTATGACTTTTTGATCAATTTTTATTCATTTTTTTAGGCTTTCACAATCATGCAGAGCTATGATTCCTCTTTCATCAGTATCAACTGATGGCAGTGGAATTTTGGTGCAGCTGTCCACACCAAAATTTGATCGTAAGACCCGCTATATGAATGGGCCATTAGGGTGTCTTCAAACAAGGCAGATTGTGTTGCAGGAATTGTATGTGACTGACAATCAATTCCATATATCCGAATAGAGCTGTTTTGACAGCAGGCAGATGGATTTCTGCAAGCCTCACTCAGTTGAATGGGTTTGATTTGCCAGGTGTGAAGAAACCTTAAAGAAACCATATTTTCATCCAGGAAGCCCCCCTGATTTTAGCATCGGAGAATTTTATGACCTGTGCTGAATCACACTGGGCAAAGGCATTTTCAGGAGATCTGGTGATCTACTGGGCTCTCCTTAGGGCTGCCAGGCAGAGGCTTCTGCCCAGCAGTGAGCCCAGTGACATCACCGGCACTGATGGGCAGGCTTTAGCAAATGGCTAGTGCAGCACTAAAGCCTGCCCGTCAGAGACATATAAACAAGCGAAATAACAAACAGTAGGTGGTGCTATACAGATACATTTTATCGAATAACTCAGTGGTTATTAGTGTTGATCGAACACTCAGGTGCTCGTGTGCTTGTGTGCTCTGGCCGAGCACTCGGGGGTACTCAAGTGCTCTGGCGAGCACCCACGCATAATAGAAGTTTATTGGACTAAACCAGGCACCCCCCAGTCAGAAGAGTGGGGGGTGCCTGGTTTACACAAGTCCCCCAAATAAAAAAAAAAAAAGGACACAGACACTGACACTACTTACCTTTCCCCGTAGCTCCCGACCTGTTCCAGCAGAGTGGTAAGTTTTACCACAGCGCCACCTGCTGGAGGGAGGAGGGAGCTGTTGGGAAAGGTAAGGACGGATCCGTCATGAACTCCATTGAAAGTCAATGGAGGATGGATCTGTTTACTATTGTGTTACAACGAACGGGCCGAACACTGAGTGGACCCGAGCGCAGGCATGCTCGCTCATCACTAGTGGTTTTACAAAATTTTTAATTCCATGCAGATGGCATCATGTTAAAACTGACAATGCAGATCCAGGCGCTGGTTTGAAGGCTACTGACTATGTCTCGTGGGACAGCCCCTTTAAGTGTTCTGTTATATATATTTATATTAAATGGTGCTCAGGGGAAAATACACAAGTCATTCTCTGCAGTGGAGAGTCCCTTGTTATTAATCTACGTTTTCACATTTTTATTCTTTTGGTTTATGGTGATTATCTGATAAATCTTTTTTTTTCCTTTTTTTTTTTTTTAACAAAATATGCAAATGTCAAAGACTTGACGCTGTCGTTGCCACAGTAACTTCCTGGGATTTCTGCCAGGCTGGTTACTGATACATTGTATCATGTTGTTACATTATCAGTGTAAGAAAACTATCAGCACAAAGGAAACTATGTAACAATGAAAATAAACATCTGAAAATGTCGACATTTCTGGAAGCGAAAGAAGCAGACCTCTATTTTCTGCCTAGTAAATCTAATGTGAGAGTATGAAAGGAGTGTCCCCCTCTATCTTCTATAAGTTACCATGATTTTTCTCAATTAGGCCTGAGACATAGGGGCACATTGGAGGTGCAAGGCTTAATCTGTGACCATCGAATCAAGCAAAAACTGTTACAAAATGCATCAAAATCAAAGTGATGCGGTGAGCTTCGTCATGGCTTCCCCGAAACCTAAAAAATATTTCATATGGTCAAAGATGGTTGACTTGAGATTCATTGTGTTCTATAGGTGGACCCTATTTGCCAATAATTGGGAACCATGAATTTCAATATATCTGATCTGTACAGAGAATTAATTAGATAGTAGAGACTTGCTTTTAAAGGGCATCTGTCAGCAGGATCAACTCTATTACACCAGGCATGATGTCTGGTAGGGATGATTAAAATCATTTATCATTTTGTAGAAATAAAAGTTTCAATGGGTTTGGCCGGTTTCCTATATTGATGACCTATTCTCAGGCGGGGGTTAGACTCCCGGCATTACTGGCGATCAGCTATTTGAAGAGAAGTCAGCAATGTGTTGTCTTCATGGTTTACCTACTCGCCATTGACTTTGCAGCGGGCAATTGTAATTGCAGCCCCTCCATCCCTTTCACTTCAGTGGGAAGGAGCAGTTACAATTCTGAATTAAAGTGCTTTACATACCTCAAAATTCTCTCCCCCTCTCCCCTCACCCCATCGCTCCCTTACCTCCTCTCTCTCTATTTCTCCCCTTCACCCCCTCTCCCTCTTTTCCCCTCTACCTCCCTCCCCTCTGTTTCTCTCTCCCCCTCACTTCCTCTGCCTCTCACCTCCTTCTCCCCCTCTTCTTCTTCCTCTTACTCTCTCTCCCTTTCCTCTCTCCACCCCTCTCCCTCTTCCTCCCTCCTCCAATCCCTCTCTATCTCTCTCTGTCTCTCTCTTTTTCTCTCCTCCTACCCTTACCCTCCCTCCCCTCTCTCTGCTTCCCCTCCTCCCTCACCTCCTCTCTTCCCCTACCCCTCTCTTCTCCTCTCCCTCTCTACCTTTCCCTTTCTCCCTTTCACTCTCTTTCTCGCTCCTCCTACCCCTCTCCCTCCCTCTCTCTGTCCCTCCCTCCCTCGCCTTCTCTCTCCCCTCAGCCAATCTCTCCTCCTAACCCCCTCTCCCCTAACTTTCTCTCCCTCTCTCTCCTTCCCTCCCTCTCTACTCTCTCTCTCTTCCTCTCTCCCCCTACCCCTCTCTCTCTCTCCCTCCCTCACCCCCTCTCCCCATCACCCCCTCTCCCCCTCCCTCTCTCAGAAAGTTTTACCCATACAAATATGAAGGAATTCTGATTTTACCAAATCAGATTTTTTTCATAAATTTGGGTCAATTTTAGAGTCTAATAAATCTATTTGCTCATCTATTGTTGGTTTCTTCTGTTGTATCTTTAGTAACTGCTTATCCTGTCTCCTTCGTAGCACATTCCGCTAAACATATTATACATAGAAACTACTCTAAAAGTAAATGGCAACGGTTCACATCTAGACAAGTTAATTTAGCTGATTTACATGTTAAATACATTTCCCATTAAAGAGGCGCAGTCTTATATTTTCCCATTTTTTCCCCCTTTAGCTCCGGAAGGCGGTAATGGACCATATCTCAGATTCTTTCTTGGAGACAAATGTTCCCCTGCTGGTTCTTATTGAGGCTGCAAAGAGTGGTAATGAGAAGGAAGTGAAAGAATATGCCCAAGTGTTTCGGGAACATGCCAACAAATTGGTTGAGGTAAGCCTTTGTTTTACATCAAAAGATTACCTTTCATATGTCTTGTACGGTATTAAGGCGGCAGACGGGCCTAATGTGGTGATAATGAGCGGCACAAAGTTAACTTTCAACTTACTGATTGTTCTAGTATAGACAAAAGAATGCTCTCTTTATGTTGTAATTATTGCCATTTTTGGATATTTACACTAGAGATATACAGTATATTAGGCCTATTATGTTTTATTTTTTACAGAAAACTTGCTCTGTGAATAAAGCAGTCAGTTCCTAGTTCCGCTATACGCTCGAGCATACCGTCAAAAGTATTGTATAAATTAGTATATCATTATTTTATTATTTATCTCAGCACTTTTCTGAGTCTGTTTTCATTCTGGGAGCTGCAGCTTCTTTTCCCAGCCTGTGGGAGGTGGGGGGCAGCTTGCTCGCCTGTCTGTGTCTAAGGCTACTTTCACATCTGTGTTTTTTGACAACCGGCAGAGGAGCTCAAAACCTGAATAAAACAGATCAGTTTTATTTAATACAACACTATTCAACTGTTCCACTCATATGCGGTTGTATTAAATCAAAAAGAAACAAACCGGATTCAGCATTAAAAATTATTGTAAGTCAATGGGTGATGGATCTGTTTTTTTTTTTTTTTTTTTGTAATGAAAAAAAAAACAGATCCAGCACCATTGACTTCCATTGATTCTCATGCTGGTTTGTTCTATTTCGAAGACAGGACACAAAATGCAACAAAATGGAACTGATTCATACTGATGCATCCATTCCTGATCAGTTTTTTCCCCATTGAGAATGAAAGAGGATGAAACTGAACCATTTGGCACGGTTTTATGATCCTGATCCTATGCCGAATCTTAAAACCGAAAAGCCAACCGCTGCTGTGAAAATAGCCTAACCCTGTGTAAGTTGGAACGTACAGGGGCGGATTGGCCATATAACCTACAGGGATATTTCCCGGTGGGCCGATGCCCAGGGGGCCGCCTGAACTCTCCTCATGGCCGAGGGAATAGAAGTTTTTGGGGATGTATTTTGTGAAGAACTGTGGTATTTGGCTCTGTTAGGGTGATATAATGTGCCACAATATGGTATTGCTGGCCCTGTCTTCCATCAATTTGAACCGGACTACAAAACGGAGCCACTTTAAGTTCCCAGTCCGCCGATGGGAACCTATTAACTGCAGGACTATTATTGGACTTGGAGAAAGGAAGAAGATGCATTGTTTCTCTAGGCTTAGAAAGACTTCTTCCTAGGAGAAGCAGAGTTCAGGACTGTGGGACTTGTGACAGGCATTTCATTCATGGTGTGTCAGGATTGACTAATTCAACATAAATGACAAAGGAGAAGGGAGGAGTCTGTTCAGAGAGTGCTGGGAGCTGTAGTTGCAAAACAATAGGCGAACAACAAGATAGAGACCACTGCTCTAAAAGGTAATGCTAAAAAGAGACTTAAAGGGGTTATCCCATGACTAATGTAAAAAATGAAAATCAGATATCATGTAGTCCATGACAATACTTTTCTAACAAAGCTAGAACCAGCCCTGTACCTCACATGGATCCAGAGATCTGCACATTCATTGCTCTGCTAGATTTATATCAAGCTGACAGCTCAAGGGAGTGTCTTTTCCACTGCAGCTAAGGGGACGTGTATCATCTCAACCTATCACAGCTCAGATGGGCGTGTCCATGCTCTCCCTATCACAGCTCAGTAGCCAGTTGAAAGATGAAACTGAGCATGTGCGGCCATCTCAGTGAGTAGGTCAAAGAAATAAGAAATTAAGTGGCACTATAAAGATGCATTTTACTGAATAACTCAGTAGCTATACAAAATGTTTAATTACATGCAATTACAAATGTTTTTAGAACCAGTGCTGATTTGAAAACTATAGAATATTTTTTATGGGAAAACCCCTTTTAAGCATATATGTCTAAAATATTACAGTACCACTGAATGTGTATGATGTTCTTGTAGTGGAATAAGACTTTAAAAATGTTTTTCTTGGACTAAGAGACCTCACAAACGCCCCTTATACTCATATTACCTATAGGAGAAAGCTTCTAACATACTGTACTGTACTCACTGTCTCAAATTTGTGTGGATAGGCTCATTGGGAACCCAGTCACATAATGCTCCTGTTCATAAAATTCTGCTTCCACCAATGTTGGATCCTTTACCAGATTTCTGGTTTAGACGAGGGGCACGGAAATCACTTCCACTATGAACGGGGACTGAACAATACCTCTCCTTAGCATATGTGCAATCTTCTGAATCCACCTCATCTGTGCCGGTACCAGGAAGAGGGATAGTTCTGGCCCAGTCCACCGTAGAAATAACATCCACATTCACCAACCAGACCAGAAAATGGGTAAAGGGACATGACATTGACGGAAACAGGATTTTCATCGCGTAACCAGGTTTCTAGGTTGGCCAATTTACTCAATTTTCCCAGAAAACCCTCTTTATGGATATTTACATGGTTAAGACCACATCAATTACCATGCTCATTTTCAGTGGACAAAATCAGTAAGAAATGTAAATTTATTGCATAGTACGTATAAAATTAGACTGAACAAACTAAGTGGAGACATAATTATGAAGAGATGAACATTTTCCTTGCCATTTAGGAAGAGAAATGCATTTTCTGAGGTAAATATACAGAAAACTTCAATTTACTACGCTACTAGAATTAATCACCTAGCAGCATTATACAGTACCGTCTCAAGGTATTATTTATTGGAAGGTGATATGTTGTGAGGTTTTATGTAATGCTACTAATTGCTCTAGTATTTATATCTGTTTGTAAAATATCTGATCCCGATTGTGAAGTATAAGCCTTAAGATTTCATACAAGCTTTGCTTTTAGGTCCAAATAAATATCAGGAACTCAGTTGATCCAAGAGGTTGTCACATGAATTCAACTTTTGTCTATATTCCGTATCAGGAAATATGGACATAGTAGAGGAAGATTCCCCATTTCAAACACCCCTCTATGAGCCAGAATGGAGAACCACTCAGAGTGGAACTGGTTCTGGTGGGTTACAGAAGCCCAACAGAATGGCTACCATGCAGTACTACATTTTCTTGTGGCCTGTTATGGCAGTGGATGTGGAACCATTGCGTGAACTGAACAGATTTGGGTTTGGCTTTGGGTTATTCCTAAGGATGTTATCTTTGCAGTTCCGTGGTTTTAACACTTTAACCCCTGTACAGGTATCTAGACTTTGGTGCAGGGGAACCACAAGGCCTCTACCTCTTGGAGTAGTGTTTTTGTGATTGTAAGCTGACCCACGGGGGTCAGAGACACCAGTGTGGAGTACTGAAGGATCAGGAAAGACCGTAATCAGGGACAGGTGGTGGCCTGGGCAGGCCGAGTACTAGCAATAAAATACACTGTCTAAGGTCAGGACAGACAGTGAAAGGTCAATATGGAAGTCAGATGCAGGTCAGGTCAAGCAGCAGAGGGCGAGAATCCAGTAAACAGCCAGAAGACGGTACATAGGCAGACAAACAAATACAGCACACCTTCTCAGGAACTAGCAAGTAAGGAACCTACCACAAGGGAAATACCCCGAGGGGACCAGGCAATGGCTGGTGAAGATTGGGGTGCACATGATGGCATTTTAAGAGCCAGAGGGAGCCCTATGGGCTGGAAGAGGCCTAGCCAGCAAGCAGGCTGTAGCCTGCATGTAAGAACAGAGAAAACTCTTTTGCCAGACCCGCTGTGAAGAGGAAGATATTCAGGAGGTGGGTCTGGACCTCTGGGCGAGATGAACCAAGCCATAGGCTGCTGCTGTATGTTGGCTATTACAAGGTAAATTTCTTGTTTCCGGTCTTATATACTTCCTTCGGCCTGTGGCAAAATTAGACTTCTCTGGGTGGGGTAGGATGAGTAAAAACATGTCCCATGGCTCACATAAACAACAATTGATCAACCGTTAAATGCAGTTTATGGAGTCAAAACAATCCGCTACACATAGAGCTTTAGACAAGGGGCCAATGAGGAGTAAGGCCAGAGGGCTGTGGGACCCTCACAATGTACCTGTTTTTTACATTCTGTCTACCACAGTTCAGCATTATTTTTTTCTTGATAAAACTAGTTGCAGCATCTGAAAGGAGTAGCCCATTTTTCTCATAGCCACCAAGATCCCTAGGTAAATAAAATAGAGATGATCATTTACGGTTTAATTTCTCTTTACAGTATTACAGCCCCCATTGTGAAAAATATCTTGGTTGATATCCACAGTACACAATCCTTTAAAGGCAGTGGAATGTTAAATATTTAAAACATTAATAGGCTCCATTTAAGCTGAACGTAATGGGCTACTTAGCTCTAGAGATAAATGGCCAATTCTCATCGGATGTAGCCACCTACGTAGAGGGAGAAGTTGACGGATGATTCTGTAGCTTGCCTCTATGGCAGGCTTAGCCTGTACGAACTTCCCAAGAGTAATATCCGTTAAAATGCTGGCTCTTATAATGGTTGCCTGTTCACTAAGGCAGGCCCAGAACTAGTAATCATAGCTCCGAGCCTCAGCGACAGCCCAGTACATCATTTCTATAGCTTCTAAATGACAAATTTACAAGTTAGCCTTTTAATTCCTCCTGTGATATTGCTTTTCATCCAACTGGTTATGAACCTCTATCTTCTTGTTTCTTTGTCTCAGCCCCTTCATTTAAAAAAAAAAAGTATTTTTGGAATTTTTGGGAATTTCCTTTTTAATCAATTCAGATTGTGTTCTGGATTGTAGATAGCCATTTCTTCTGTTTTGATGAATCTGGGCTTTGTTTGCCGTTGAGAGGTAATTATCAACTATTTGTTTCTGTTTAACTTGTTTCCTATTTATTAGGTGACGGCTTGAAAAAAAATACTTTGTACATAAACCAGGGTCGGGAGACAAGCTTATGAATCACGTTTGTTTGGTAATGATATCTGCAGAACTCAGGAGGTAGATTCAAATGATTTGTGAGCCGCCGGTTGCCTAGCAGCATGTTTCTTTGAAAATAATAATAATAATAATAATAATAATGTAGAAAGCCCATGTTCCTGTCAAGGTATAGGTAGGCAAAGTATAATCATTAAGACATGTGCAAAATGTGTTGGATACATGGGTTCACAACATGACAGTAATCAGTTTGTAATGCCAGATGTTGTCAATGTTGGGACTGGCTCATTATTGTGCATGGGCAGAGGGAGTTATAAATGTTCTACAAGCCATGGAGGCTCAAAGTTCTGAAAACTGGGAATTACGAAATAGAACTTCAACTTCTCTGAATCCAAGAATCTGATGAGCTACAAGTTGTTTTGTCTGTCAAAACTAAAGCCAATTAGTTTATTTATTTATTACACTCACTTATTTAACTCTGACATATTCCACAGCGCTTTACAAACATTATCGTTGCTGGATGTCCCCAATGAGGCTGACAATCTAAGTTCCTTATCAGTATGTCTTTGGAGTGTGGGAGGAAACTGACGTCCCCGGAGTAAACCCACTCAAACACGGGAAAACACACAAATTCCATGCAGATGTTGTCCTTGGTCAGATTTAAACCCAGGACCCCAGTGCTGCAAGGTAACCACTGAGCCACCGAGCTGTCCCCTAGTTAACAAAAAAAAAACACATTGGTGGTAAGGATGAGCGAATCGATTTTACTATTACTGGATCAACTTGCAGGATAAAAGGCCGAACTTGATGGTCAGATGTCTTTTTTCGGCCTTATAGATTATGTTACTATGTTACTATGTTACCAGTTCGGAATTCGCTCAGAATGTCTCAAACATTGAATTCACACAAAGCCAAATTTTAGGGGATATGAGAGACAGTTATGCAATTTGTATAGGCTCTTCCTAGAAACCAAGAGTAGTGTCCCCTGACATACAATATGTATGCATATTTTTTGGTCCCACTAATGATAAAGAGCACCCCACAAAATAAGTCCACCAAGCAAGGCAAATTTCTTGAGACATTCTGGTTCATTCGCACATGTATTCCGCAAACTAGGGGCTCTCAATAATGTGAAAGAGTACCCCTTATACAATGTATATACTCAAAGTTGTTGACAACAGGTTTGTATACTGGTCTCTCTCTCTCTCTCTCTCTCTCTCTCTCTCTCTCTCTCTCTCTCTATATATATATATATATATATATATATATATATATATATATGTATATATCTGAATTGATTTGTACCAGAACAGAATTTTTGGGAAAAAAAGTGAAATCAAAGGTTCACTCAACTCTAATTGGTGGGATCTGTGGTATATTAAATGCTCCACTTAAACTTTCCACCTGCACATGGATGGTGTTTATCTCTTCAAGTCAGAATGGCCAACCATGTAATACATGGATCAGATACACCAGATTGAAATGCACTCTTTGTTTTCAGTTCTCCATTTTGGCAGTGAATGGGGTTCTCTGCAAGTAGACCTGACTACAATGATAGCCATGTGGTGTAATAAGACAGAGGTTGTTTGGTTGAGACCAGCCTTTTAAGCTTAAAGTGTTAGTTGGCTTCCAAAACTAATTTTGTATAGCTTATTATTCAGTTCTGACTTTACAGATGGATGTCTGCTGTCCCATTCTCATCTATTATCCAGAGTGTTGGATGACTACAATGAGCATTTTTCTCATTGTGGAGCACATCATGCTGTACGTGAACAGACTACTTATTTATTGGGCATTGTGTAATGCTCCATGTCCTACTGAATGAAAATTAAAACACTTGCTGCCAGGTTCCCCCACATATTATAGCTTGCAGGATTAGGACTAGATGTTTCCTTTTCCATGCACTACAACTTAACTGTACATCATTGGTGCAGTGTACATCATTGGTGCAGTGTAAATCTTGGCATCTGAGCAGGCAGACAGTGGTAGGGGGTTCCCTCTAATCAAAGACCCCAGACTGAAATTGCAGGGCTCCAATCGTTTGCTATGACAGCCAGGGGCCTTGTAAAGGCTTCCAGTGCTGTCATAGCAAGCTGTTTAAAAAGCTGTGACCGAGGCAGGTCCTGACAGGCAGCTTGTCGGAATCCCATAGATTGCAATAGTATTCTATTGTAATCTATGGGGAAAGTGATCTCATGTAGTGTAAGAGGACTAAAAATTACATTAAGAATGTGAATTAAAAATACTGTACCAAACCACTACCTTTCTCAGTCTTGCATATAAAAATGAACAAAAAAAAAATAAAAAATAAACATAATTGGAATAAAGGGGCTTTGTTTTTTTCCCCAAAACAGTGCCACTCCTGTTCACAGACCATGTTAGCTTTAGTCATCAAAACCTATAGACTAGTACGGTGCTGCTTTTGGGGGAAAAAGTTTTTTTCTAAACCTGGATAACCCTTTTAAATGTGATTTCTCAAAAACTTATGTTCAATCAGTTATTCATCTACCCTGAACCAGAACAACATTTAATTGTCCTTTTCTTCCTATGCACTATACTATGCATAACTATGCATAACTATGTTATGTAGTTTTACTATTACTTTATGGGTTTTTTTCTGTTTGCAATATGTTTTTTTTTTTTATGTGGCTTATTATTTCTGATTTTGACTTTTTTTTAGATACCCTTTTCCCACTGATATTTTGATATTTCTATCAAGGTTGAAATCTTGCTCCTTGAAAAGATACTACTTTTTTATATCTTATTAATATGACACCCCCAGGGCGTGGAGAGGGCTTTTTCAGTATCTCTTTATTTTTTTATTTTCATTCATTTTTTTTCTTTTAGGCATTTTTTATATTTCTATGTTTTTTTGGTATACCATTTAATATCAGCCGCTATAGAGCACTGTGACATTTCCTGCCAGTTGTAATTCTCTCTTATATGAGATATGAATGCGTCTTGAGGCTTTGTCAGAATGACAGATCATTTCCTAAAACTAAACTTTGATAAAATAGAATCATTATTTTCCCTCATAAAACATTTTTTATTTCTCCTAAATAGAAATTATCTGTCTACTCTCTCGCTATTCCTTTCATTAATTCTTGCAGGAGCCTGGTTTTATGTTTCTGCGCTGAGGCATTCCATATTTTTTCCTCTATACTGCTGCTAATATTTTTTAATTTCTTTCAAGGAAAATAATTTTGTGTTTTCGTTTTGGGATAAATGAGTGTTAAAAAAAAAAAGAAAAATCTAATAACATTTGAATTCAATTTTCTTTTATAAATCAGTCCTATGAAAGAATTCTGGGTAAACCCGCTGTAATGATAACTTAAAAGATCCTCAATTTAGCAATGTATTTTATTATTGACTCCGCAAATCAAAAAGTTGATCTAGAGTGATGTTTTTAGAGGGTAATTTATTAAGATCGACATTTTAGACGCCGATCTAAATAAACCCCTGCACTGGCGGTGGATGCGGCGGAGTTATGAAAAGGCGCTGGCCACTGCATAACTTCGGCGGATCCACCGTCGCTTCCAGCTCATAAGCTGACTTACATTTAGACCTTTTTCTATGCCTGAAACAAGCATAGAAAATGGTCAATGAGACGGGCCTGCTGTTGCAACGCAATATGCCCCTGAAATATACCTAATAAGGGCGTATTTCAAATTCAAAAATGACCATCTTAAAGTAATCCATTAGATCATGGTTTTCACTTACGTGATCTCCTTTTGTAACAACCTCAGCATAATTGGGTTTCCAATGGTCCAATGGTCCTGACATAAGGGGGGCTAGGACCAAAGTAGAAAGATATCACATTGTAGATACAGTGTCTTGCGAAAGTATTCGGCCCCCTGGAACTTTTCAACCTTTTGCCACATTTCAGGCTTCAAACAAAAAGATATAACAATTTAAATTTTTGGTGAAGAATCAACAACAAGTGGGTCACAATTGTGAAGTGGAACGAAATTTATTGGATCATTTAAACTTTTTTTTCTAATAATAAAACTGAAAAGTGAGGTGTGCAAAATTATTCGGCCCCTTTGCATTAATACTTTTGCTGCAATTACAGCTGCAAGTCGCTTGGGGTATGTCTCTATCAGTTTTGCACATCTAGAGACTGACATTTTTGCCCATTCTTCCTTGCAAAACAGCTCAAGCTCTTTGAGGTTGGATGGAGAGCGTTTGTGAACAGCAGTTTTCAGCTCTTTCCACATATTCTCAATTGGATTCAGGTCTGGACTTTGACTTGGCCATTCTAAGACCTGGATACGTTTATTTTTGAAACATTCCATTGTAGATGTTGCTTTAAGTTTGGGATCATTTTCTTGTTGGAAGATAAATCTCCGTCCTAGTCTCAGGTCTTTTGCAGACTCCAACAGGTTTTCATCCAGAATGGTCCTGTATTTGGCTCCATCCATCTTCCCATCAATTTTAACCATCTTCCCTGTCCCTGCTGATGAAAAGCAGGCCCAAACCATGATGCTGCCACCACCATGTTTGATAGTGGGGATGGTGTGTTCAGGGTGATGAGCTGTGTTGCTT
The DNA here is from genome assembly GCA_900303285.1 of Rhinella marina. Classification (NCBI taxonomy): domain Eukaryota; kingdom Metazoa; phylum Chordata; class Amphibia; order Anura; family Bufonidae; genus Rhinella; species Rhinella marina. The sequence goes on along the minus strand of ONZH01011400.1, from coordinate 114,892 downwards.
TTACGCCAAACATATTGTTTTGCATTGTTTCCAAAAAGTTGGATTTTGGTTTCATCTGACCAGAGCACCTTCTTCCACATGTTTGGTGTGTCTCCCAGGTGGCTTGTGGCTGTAACTGTAAATGAGACTTTTTATGGATATCTTTGAGAAATGGCTTTCTTCTTGCCACTCTTCCATAAAGGGCAGATTTGTGAAGTGTTCGACTGATTGTTGTCCTATGAACAGACTCTCCCACCTCAGCTATAGATCTCTGCAATTCATCCAGAGTGCTCATGGGCCTCTTGGCTGCATCTCTGATCAGTCTTCTCCTTGTTTGAGATGAAAGTTTAGAGGGACGGCCGGTTCTTGGTAGATTTGCAGTGGTCTGATACTCCTTCCATTTCAATATGATCGCTTGCACAGTGCTCCTTGGGATGTTTAAAGCTTGGAAAATCTTTTGGTATCCAAATCCAGCTTTAAACTTCTCCACAACAGTATCACGGACCTGCCTGGCGTCTTCCTTGGTCTTCATGATGCAGAACCCTGAGACTATCACAGAGCAGGTGCATTTATACGGAGACTTGATTACAATAGGTGGATTCTATTTCTCTTCATGAGTCATTTAGGACAACATTGGATCATTCAGAGATCCTCAATGAACTTCTGGAGTGAGTTTTCTGAACTGAAAGTAAATGGGCCGAATAATTTTGCACGCCCAACTTTTCAGTTTTATTATTACAAATATAGTTTAAATAATCCGATAAATTTCATTCCACTTCACAAATGTGACCCACTTGTTGATTCTTCACCAAAAATTTGAAATGTTAGACCTTTTTTTTTTAAAGCCTGAAATGTGGCAAAAGGTCGAAAAGTTCTAGGGGGCCAAATACTTTCGCAAGGCACTGTATTGAAGATGCTGTATCCTTTTGCCATTAAAAGGTTTTTCTGGGAGATCAATATTGATGGCTGATCCTTAGGGGTAGTGTTGAGCGAATCGAGCTTTTATCTTAGTTTGGTACCAAACTTGATTTTAGATTGCTAATTTTAAATGTTTTTAAAGATATAGAAATTAATACCAAATTCATCCTACAAAGTCTCAGGCGACTTCGGGTGAAAAGAATATTGCCTCCACAGAGGCAATACATTTTATTGCTATACGGAAACAGGTCTCCGTACAACAGTAATACAAAGTGTTTTAGCTAATCAACTATGGATCGATGATCCAAAGCTCGATTTGCTCAAACCTACTCAGGGCTTTAACCCGCCTTCTCCCCCCACACACCTATCAGCTGGTGTTGAAGCTTCCTCACAGCACTGTGATTTACCTTGTTTAGTGGCTGTGCTTGTTTTTGCAGCCCAGGTCTATTTGCTGGAAAGGGAATAAGCTGTACATAGGCCATGTGACTGATGAATGTGACCTCACTGGCCTTAGATGAGGCTGCAGAACTCTCTGGAGAACCGCGGTCTCTTCAGCTAATCAGTCGAGGTATCGAGAGTTGGACCAACATTCATCCAATATGGATGACCTATTCTGAGGATAGACCATCAATATTGAAATCCTGAAAAAAAAAAAAAAACTTTAATCCTCCCCTCTAATTCCCACTTTACGAGATTATCTCATAAAGACAATCCATGTACATATGCCCGGTTAAGGTATATGGACAGCACAATGGGTAGTACCTGGCTTTGTTCACTAAGTCAACGTGTATGAATTAAAAAGTCTATTTAACCCTTTCAGTACCTAGCCACTTTTCACCTTAAATCCCAGGCCGATTTTTGCAAATTTGACATGTGTCACTTTATGTGGTAATAACTTTAGAACGCTTTTACTTATCTAGGCCATTCTGAGAGTGTTTTCTCGTGACACATTGTATTTCATGACAGTCATAAATTTGAGTCAATATATTTCACCCTTATTTATGAAACAATCCCAAATTTACCAAAAATTTTGAAAAATTAGCAAATTTCCAAATGTCAATTTCTCTACTTTTAAAATACATAGTAATTAGTGATGAGCGAATCGAAGCGGCAATATTCGTGATTCGCAAAAAACAATATTTAATTATTAATTATTAAAAAAATATTTAATTATTTTTGTAAAAAATGGCGTGGGGTCTCCCCCTTTTTTCCTTCACCAGCCAGATACAACCAGCAGCAGCAGCCTGGCACTACCAGGGTGGGAAGGGACACGGTTATTGGCCCTTCCCAGCCTAATGGTACCAGCCATGGTACCTACCCAGAGCCTCAATTTAGAAGGTCCAGTCCTGCGGGTACCCGGCTCTTCCCGGCACCCCTGGTGGCGGTGGGTGCCGAGGTAATAGATGTTGGGGTTAGTGCTGGCCTGCCATACCGGCAAGCACTAAGCCCAGTATTAGTAATCAGGGCCATCAGTAGATAGCCGTGATTACTAAAACTGTAGTATTGTAAAAAAAAATACACACACAAGTATAAAATATTTTATTGAAATAAACACTCCCCCAGACCCCTGTTTGACCATTTTATTAAAAAAAAAAAAAAGGTCCGACGTAGTCCACCGAATCCAACGTAGTCTTCTGCATTCACGACCCTGAAAAATAAAAAACAAACACACAAACACAGACCACTTACCTCTTACTGCACTGGGATAATACACACAGCGATGTCACTGTACAGGGATAATAAACGCAGTGATGTCACAGTACAGGGATAATAAACACAGTGATGTCACAGTACAGGGATAATAAACACAGCGATGTCTCTGTACAGGGATAACAAACACAGTGATGTCACAGTACAGAGATAATAAACACAGTAATGTCACCGTACAGGGATAATAAACACAGTGATGTCACTGTACAGAGATAATAAGCACAGTGATGTCACAGTACAGAGATAATAAACACAGTGATGTCACCGTACAGGGATAATAAACACAGCGATGTCAAAGTCCAGGGATAATACACACAGTGATGTCACAGTACATGGATAACAAACACAATGATATCACAGTACAGAGATAATAAACGCAGTGATGTCACTGTACAGGGATAATAGACACAGTGATGTCACAGTACAGGGATAATAAACACTGCGATGTCACAGTCCAGGGATAATAAGCACAGTGATGTCACAGTCCAGGGATAATAAGCACAGTGATGTCACAGTCCAGGGATAATAAGCACAGTGATGTCACAGTCCAGGGATAATAAGCACAGTGATGTCACAGTACACCTGTGCAAACAAGGCCTGGGGGACCAAGATAAGGGCCAGTGACGCACAGATAAGGGGTAAGGGGAAGGGTCACAAGCAAGGTCCTGGGGGGAAGGGGGGTGAGGGGTGCACAGATAAGGGCCAGGGTGGCGCACACAGAGGGCAGCAGAGACAAGAACCAGAGAGGCGCAGACAAAGAGGGAGTGGGGCACAGATAAGGGCCCAGGGGCGCAGACCAGGAAGAGGTGTACTAAGACAAGGGCCAGATCCCAGGGGTGCAGACAGGGGCCAGGTAGGCACAGCCAAAGGGGCGCAGATAAGAGCCAGGGGCTGCATTGAAAGTGCCAGGGTGGTCACAGAGCAGGGTCAAAAGCAAGGTCTGGGGGGGGGGGGTGAGGGGCGCTCTGGGATAGGTCATCAATATCAATCTGATACCAGGGACCCCCACTGATCAGCTGTTAGAAAAGACCTTTACTCTGTGAGCGCCCCAATCTCTTTCTAAGCCATGTGACATCACCGTACGTTGGTTACTTGGCCAAGTTGCAACTCAGCCCCATTGAAGTGAATAGGGCTGAGCTGCAATACCAAGCACAGCCACTATAGAATGTACAGAGCTGTCCTAGTAAAGCTGCTGAGAGATGGCTGCACTCAACAGAGCTTCAGTGACTGCGCCAGCTGATCGGCGGAGTTGTTGGGATTTACACCCCAACTGATGTGATAATGATGGCGTATCCTGAATACAGGTCATCATTATATTTATCTAGATAACCTCCTTAATAGGGTTTTCTGGCACTTTTATATTTATTCCAACAATCAGCAGTGGCTCTGGTGCCTAGAACTACATGGTTCCATCCATTTTGTATTGAATGGACCTAGCATCTGAACCATTGTTCCCATATACTTCAATGCGTAGTTCCAGTGACCATTCCCGGGACTGGTGCCAGAACAGTTGATTTGGAAGGGTGCAGGGGAAGGCAGACACCCCTTAATCAAATATTAATACTAGGGCCATCAATTTATTGAGTGGAAAGTCCAGCAGTGGCTGCTATAAAGAGTGTATTTCTCAGGCTTTTGCTTTCTGTGACAAACTGAGCAATTTGTGTCTCCATTGAGTTATCTCTAATGAGAAAATCCTTTAAATATGGGTCTCACCAAGAGAAAATCCTACATAAGAACATTCAATATTACGCTGAGCATAAGTGCCATCGCCATATGATTCAACTCGTTCAAGCCCCAACTACATTCTCTCACCTCATTAACCATATTCAGGATTGGCGTAGAATTCTAGGGGCCCAAATCAGGGGCGGACTGGTCATAGACCTTACAGGGAAATTTCCTGGTGGGCTGATGCCCAGGGGGCTGCCTGGGCGAGTCTCACAGCTGACCAGTGGAAGTTTTTGGGGATGTATTTTGTGCTGTTGGCAGTATTTTGTGATGGACTGTGGTATTTGGCTCTGTTGTGGTGGTATAATGTGCCACAATATTGTATTGCTGACCCTGCCTTCCATCAATTTGGACCCGACTACAAAATGGGTCCACTCTTAGTATTTTTCTCAGGGCCACTTTAAGATCCCAGTCCGCCCCTGGCTCAAATGTACCTCCTTGGGCCACACATTTTTTTTTTAATCCAGGTAATTTCTCCCCTGGAGCCATTGCTTCTACAGGAGAACACAGTGCCTCAAGGAGGTATTATTTGGTGGCACAAAAATTAGGATAAAGATTGTGGACCCATAATAATAAAGTCAGCCCAGTGTCGTTTGGTTGTGAGCCCTTACTGATACAGATGCAGCAGACTTCATTCTACCTTCTGCCCTTACAGTTCTTTCAGAGAAGTGGCTCAATAGCCAATTTCTCTAATCTTTCACAAATTAATAATTTAGTTATTTCTATTTAAGTTCCAGTAATTTGATATGGACAATACTAATTTAATAATTGCGCTGTCCCTCTTCACAGGGGTAACACACATACTTCCCAGAGGTCATTCCCACTTCATTGTGCATACATTCCTATAATTGTTTGACTGATTGCCCTTTCAGTATGTAACTGTGAAGAATACAGTGCTAAAGCTCTTCTGTCATCAGCTGCTGCGGCCATCTCCTCCACTGCATCTTGTGAATAGCTTCCTTTCAGCATTGATAAAGCAATCATTCTCCTTGACAGAGGGTTACATTTTATAATAATCCCTCTATTGGTTATGCATTTTACATGCATAGTTCATTCAGTGGGTTAAACATTCCCATATGTTGTTATAGCTTCTGAAATCCAATGGGGACCTCCATCAATCCTGAGAAGGATGGGACTAAGGTTTCTTCTGTTATTTTTTTCCCTACACAGCAGCCAATCCATCCAAGTGAATGGAGGTGAAAATTAGTGTTGAGTGAAATGAAGTCCACAAAGTGGACTGAATTTCCTTAAAAAATACATACTTGCCTCATCCATTGGCTCGTGGAGAGGCTATCACGGCCATCTTGATTGAAGAAAAGTGCAAAATCTTGCACGTGCTGACGTATGACATCAACACATCATCACACTGGCCGGGCATGGTAATGCCTCTCTACGATCAAATGGATGAGGTGAATATGTCCTTGTTTTAACCCCTGATTAACCCCTGAAAGGCCTCAATGTGGGTTCAATGACGGGGGATGGAGTGTTCGCTGTTTTCTTTCATTGCAGTGGCTACATACAATGGAATATGATTCATGAAGAAGTAATTCATAACTAATCGAATTTCCAGTTGAAATTCGGCGAAGCAGCCAAATCAAATTTTTGAAAACTTGTTCATCACTAGTGAAGATCATTGCAAGTCTCATAGTTGGATCTTTAACAATCACAAAGTGATGGCATATTCCCCGTGATATACTGTACTCACTTCTAATTTTGTGAAATCTCCTATAAACCACTTACATATTGCTATACATAGTCATCTCCATGCCCCTCTCAATACAGACTAGCACATAACTTCCACCAAACCAAATCAATTATAAAAAGGGGTTATTGCATTCATGTTGGGTCCAAATGTTCAATAATATTCCTGCGTTTACTTTCCGTATCTTTCAAGAAACCAACCAAAATATAACAGGAACATTCAGTTTACTGGAATAAAATATGATATTAACTGAAGAAACCCCACCATGGTGAAAAGTACATATGATTAACGACGCCAGAACTGTTTATGACCGAAAACACATATGAAGAGGTAGATATCTCCGCTACTGAATTTCTCTGCAGTAAGTCTACGGGAGTCTCAGAAGGTCCAGTGAAGACTTAATATAGCATAAAAAGACTGATAAGACTTTCTGGTTGTGGGTAATTGCCCTAAGCTTCTCCTGTTACAACTCATCTAGTTTTGAGACAGTAGATTAGAAACCTATGCAGTGGACTGTGTATGAAAGTCTACGTGAAAATATACCTGCTCTTCAGATACGTGGTTGAACATGTGCAGTATACGGTAGCACGAAAGACATATACGTATAATACTGCATAAAAATTAGTTATTGGTTCCTTACCCTTCCAGGACCTGACTTGTTTTGGTCTTCAGGAACCAAATAATTTTTTGCTTTGGTCGTCCAATATTCTTACCCTCAAAACTTTCTTATTTTTAGACCAACGTGGTTTTATGAGATTGTTTTTTTTACACTTGGTGACTCATGGAAGCTTTGACATTTTATAGATTTATAATATGGGAAAACAGCACATTTTTCCAACTTTTTTTTTCTGAAATCATTTCTCATCATTTATTCCCATGTGAATATTTTATGGGCTGAGACTTACACAAGGCACACCCCCATGGAGTAGTCTATGTTCTGTTCACCAACTATATCTGATTATTGCAAGGTAATGTGCCGCCTAGATTTTTAAAAACATTTTTATTACTAATTAGAATCATTTAGTGACAAATTTTTCTGGTCCATTTTTTTTTTTTTTTTAATATATATTTATTTATTTTTACATGATGATCTGGGCCGCCATCTTTCCTGGGCTTCATTCTTCTCTATTTACATCAAAAGCAAACAGAAAAATAAAATCTATGTGATATAGCTGCTATTCTGTGTGCTCCTCAGTGTTCCAAACAGTGACAATAGGGAGCCAAAAAGTAGCTTTAAGGGTGACTGGAGTAGACAGAACTATGTAACTTACACATAGTGACATCAGAAGGAATTTGACGATGCAATGTATTAATGTCCTAGGTATACTGTCATTGATATTGTTTTAGCAATACCTCTAGATTTTGGGCGTGAGGATGGGCGTCCATTTATAAGTAGCATAAACTGTAAAGCGGCTCAGGATTAAATCACAATGACTGACGTGTGCCCACCGAGAGGCATCGGCTTGTGATGCTACTAAATTTTATTTATTGCCCTGTAAAATCAGCCTGCCAATAGGGCGCACCAGTAAAAGCTAAATATATTCAAATTAATGGCATTTTCTGCACAGTAGAGGTTACTGTCATTTAAATTTCAGCCTACTAAACATTGATTCATGGATGTCGAGTAGAGCAGCTGCATTGTAGAGCATAGCCGTCTCAGAGCCATCTTCTAGGTTCATATCGGTTTTGAGGCTTATGTTCAAAACGTAAGCCATAACGTTATGCCAGATCCATCCTACAATGGATTCCAGCCATACCTGACAGCCCCTCTTATTAAGGTTCCATGAGGGACTCCATAAGTTTGATAGATAGCAAGATAGTCCTGCATGTTGTTGACTGGATTAAAGGGACCCTGATGTCAGCATGAACCTACCAATTATATTTATTAACACTGTAAGGTCTTGGGTTACTCCCAAAATCACTTAGATGTGCTGCTTAGCAACCTCAGGCTTGACCTGTGAGTAACAACATTGTATGTACACACACTTGTGCAGACCCAGACTTGGTCTTAAGCGCAGGTCCCAACAGCAATGGAAGGAAAGATGGAGGTTCAGATACAGCCCTGGTAATGGGATGCAACTAGCTTACTGTAGGTCTGACCTATTGATTTTTATAATTGTATGGTTTGGAGGAGGGCATCAGAGATATTTGTGATCAAATAAGTTCGTTTTTGTGTGCTTTAAGGAACATGTAGTTTAGAAAATACATTTTCAATAATGGGAAGAGGGCTTCTTAAGACACTTACAGTATGTGTTAGGCAGTGTGAAGAGCTACAAATAGGTTCTCTCTTTCTACAGTATCCAGCTCATCTATTCATGTTGATTTCAACGAGAACTGTGTAATACTTCATTTCATCAATGGTGGCGCTGCAGGGAAATGAAGCACCTGCTGACAGGTTCCATTACATGTCATAGTTGATCACTTGGAGGACTCAGCAGGAGAACCTCTCTAAACAGGTATTCCAGGATTTTTTTTTTTAGGATAGACCATCAATATATGATATTGTAGGTAGTAGTTCAACACACCACTCCCTCAAACATCAGCTGTTTCATCATAGCTCTTGTACCAACCAAGCTTATGAAAGCACCACTGCTCCCATTCACATAAATGGGAATAATTCTGCAGTAATTAGCTCCTTCTCCTACATAATAGAACCTGACATTGTCATCTGGCTCCAGACCTATGATAAAACAACTGATCAGCAAAGGTGGGGGGTTTTGGACACTCACCAATCATATAATGATTGATATTAAAATCCTAGAATACCTCTTTAAGGCTCAGGAGTGACTTTTGTGGAGAGTGACCTGTGTAATCACACAAGGTGTGCATCAGTCACTCCTGGTAACTTGGAGCCACAGAAGGCCCAGCACCCATGAGGACGTAAATATGAGATAGATTTGAAATAGATACTTACTGTAGATAGAGATAGATAGATAGATAGATAGATAGATAGATAGATAGATAGATAAATAGATCAGCTGCTCGCCGTGCTGAGTCTTGCACATAGCGTGGGGACATAGGCACTCTGTGACCTCACACTGTGCAGCAGGCCAGGAAAAGCCCTGGGATTCAGGAGTGATGGCAGCGTTGCGAGCAGGAGGGGTAAATTGTTCTTTTTTCCCTTTGATCTGAGGTCTTATTAATATGGGAGTCTTATTAAGATGGAGGTCTGATCTGGGGGTCTGTTTGAGGGTCTCAAACATATGATCTAAGGTTTGATTGGGGCTCTGATCAGAGGTCTAAATAGGGGCATTATTAACATTGGGAGTCTGATCTGAGGTATGATGAGAAATATTTGTTTTCTTATTTTCCTCCTCTAAAAAGTTAGGTTCGTCTTATGGGCTGGTGTGTCTTATAGGGCGAAAAATACGATAGGTAGATAGATAGATAAGTAGATAGATACTGTAGATAGATATTAAAAAAAAATAAAAAATAAATAAATAAAAAACAGAAGGATGAATGATGGGTAGAAGTATGTTGCCAGATTGGAAATATGTCATGTGTGTATTTTACATGGTGTTATATCCCAAGATACTAGAGACGTTCTGTATTGTTCGGTTATAATCAATGTTTATGTACTTGGTAATGACTTATTTCCCAGGAGATGTGATGTGTTACTATCAAATCTCTGATCACAAAATACTGTGATAAAATACCTAAATGACAAAATAAAAATACAGTGCACACATACAGATGTGGGAATCATTAATCCGACACTGTGCTTTGTACACATTGCACACAGTGTCAGATCAATAATTTCAACATCTATACTGTATAAATATACTATATACTGTCTACGTTATCTGACAGAGGAGTAAATGTTTACAGAATCCATCATCTCTTATCGGGCATGTAAAGATTTATACTATAGTTTAGAGTGCCAAGGCTTGCCCATAATTGGCATTTTAGCAATGCTGCAATACCACTAATGACAAGTATATAGTTTTGAAGTTTCTTTAAAAAATAATAAATAAATAAATAAATAAAAGGAAATGAAATGTCTCATCTTGAAAATTACCTGTTGAGTTCAACATGATATAATTTTACTTTTTTCTGAGCTTTCTCTCCCTCTTCAAAATTCACCCGAATGGAATCACCAAAACTTCAGATTTTTTTTTTTACAAAATCTTGAATCACAGACATAACAAGGGGCTTCTTGGCCCAATGCAGTTATCACACATCATTTACAGTACCATTTCCATTTTAAAGGGGTTTTCCAGGATTTTACTACTGATGACCTATCCTCAGGACTCCCGGGACCCCCGCTGATCAGCTGTTTGAGAAGGTACCACTGCCCTCTCGTAGCTTACCAAGCACACCGCTGTACATTGTACAGCGGCTGTGCTTGGTCTCACGTTCAGCCCCATTCACTTGAATAGGGCTGAGCTGCTCCAAGGCCTTGTGACCTATGAACGTGACGTCACTCGCCTAGGAAAAGCTAAGATAAGGCCACGGCGCTCACGGGAGCGCCAGTGCCTTCTTAAACAGCTGATCGGCGGAGGTCCCGGGTGTCGGACACCCGCCGATCAGATACTGATGTCCTATCCTGAGGATAAGTCATCAGTAGTAAATCCCAGAAAATTCATTTTAAAATGTGACAAGGGGACCTTTTGGACCTCATGAAGCATCAAGGCTCATATGCTGCTGCAACTTTTTGTGGCAAACGACACTTCAGTGTTGAAACCTGCCACTGCCCACAACACAGCACAAGACCATGTTCATGAACGGCCAGAAGAAACAAGCCGCGGACCGAAGGATAAACCTGAATCAGCATGCAAGACTGGAGCAGCTTTTGGTAGGAATTTAAGGCCATCATGGTTAATTATTCCTGTAAACCCATTACATTAATAAAAAGGCATAGTGGCAGTCTATTGTATCATTGCTAGCATTGTATCCATCCAACCATATTACTGGTAGTCTTCTTCTTTATCCCAACCAGAGCACCCAAAATCAAAAAAAGGGAACAAAAATTCTCATGAAACAATAATAATGTGTGCTGCATTAATAGCTCACGTAGCAAACACAGTCATCTCTGGTGCTACCGGTATCATAACAGTAAAAAAAATAAGAAGGAGAAGCAATTACAAGTTTGCAGTGATCAGCTCTGTGGAAATTTACAATGACAGACTTTTTAACTGGCGCTGAAAATATAATTTACTGTTAGATTAATCTTCCCCTGAAATGGAAACGCAGAGGAAACTTCACAAAATGAAGGGAGTGCTGTGGGAGAAATGAATGCGCAAAGCTGAGTCGCTTTAAATTATTTCCACTTACAGATTTATTAAGAGCTGTTTTCACCTAGATGTCAGTCAGGTCTGGAGAAACCGAGGATTTCAATTAGACCTCGGCAGCCGTGCAGTACAACAGGGGGCCCGCCTGAGATAGGCACGGAGCCAAGCGTAAAGCATCAACATGAACTATCCGGCTTTGATCGATTAACAAGCCCCACTACATCATTATTAGGCTTCCCGGGAAGAACAGTAAAAACCTGAGAAGTATCTAATGGCTTAGTAATATCCCCCTTATTAAATAACAAATAAACATTTGATCCCTTTTCCCTTTAGAGCCGTAACTTGTGCCGACGGCAGGTTATAATGGCTAATACTGGTCCTTTTTTTTTGAGCGGAACATTGAGATAATAAAGATTTTTCTATAAAAATATGGTTATTAAGATCTTAAGGGATTAAACTAATACATTCAATAAAAATATGGAAATTGGAAGGAAGTACAGTATGTCAGACAATGAAATCTCTGAACTCGGGAGTAGAAATGAAGAGTTGGGAGAGATGTTTTAAAACATGAGCTGAGGATATACTGTAGTATATTAGAGATGTAGTGTACTGTAGTGAATTAGAGATGAGCAAATTAATTCTAAGAATACCAAATTTGTTCAGAATTTTTTTTTTTAAATGTGGATTGAGTAAAACCCCAATTTATTGAGATTTGATTTGGGTGGATTTTTTAGAAAGAAAAATAATTTAATGTACATTAGAGTATATTCAATTTCAGTTGACCCTTTAGTTATTTGGTCAGTTATTTCGATCAGTTATTGTGAGCCAAAACCAGGTTTGGACCAAAGAATTGAAGTGTGAACTTGGCTTTAGTTGTATTTGTGGCGTAGATTGTGGTGCAAATCCGCAACTTCTCCCCATTTATTCCAGGTCTAAAAAAGTGTGGGCATGGCAGGGAAGGTAAAGGGCCAGTAGGCCTTTCTCATTTATCATTTTCTATGTCTGTTTTAGGATCTAAATGTAGGACAGTAAGGAAGCTGGCCGACATTTAGAAGTGGTAGAGGATCTGCCAAAGTTATGTAGAGGCCGATGACTACATAACTGCGGCGGATCCACCGCCGGTGCAGGACTTTAGATGCCGGTCTTAATAAATGACCCACTTGATGCACATTTCAGTATATTCAATGGATTTGGGAAGAACTGAGTCAAATTGAATCACATGGCCAATTCGTATGAATTGAACATGGAATGAATTGGAAGAAAATTGCTTATCTCGAATGAGAAAACTTTCATAAGCCAAAGACAAGAGTAGGAGTTATTAAAGTAAGCTGTAAAGTTGCATCATGTCAAAATACTCCATACATAATCTTGACCAGCTCTGCCAGATGTCCAAGGGAGGAGCCGGCAAGAAAGAGGAGCTTGAGGGCAACTAAAGCAACCCTGATGTCCTTGTTGAAATAAAACCCTTATTTTCATATTGCTAAAAAATTAAATTTTTTAGACTGAGAACTTCAGATGTACAAACAATGTACAGCATTGTAATCAGGTGAGGAACACTGATTTGACACTGTCCTTGGTCACTGGTGAGAGATTCCCTTTGACACCAGTCCAACCATCAGTTGGTCTCACATTCTAGCTTCTCTATCATAGACACAAACTAGGCTCAATTTAATAGGGAGCCAATTTACCCTCAATATGTTTTGGGAGTGTGGGTATAAACTAGAGTACAGAGAGAAAACCCACACAAACATACAGTAGGAAGAAAATACCAACTCCATGCACATGGTGTCCTGTAGAAAATCTATACCAAGGACCCCAGTGTTGCAAGACAACACTAGTAACCAATGAGCCACCATTACACAATTAACATTGGAAATGCATTTTTATTTTGGCAGGGTCTTCAGAATAAATATGGAATAAGCTCCAGAAATACCCATTAAACAAACCAAATGGTAACTTCAACCAAATTCAACTAGTAGACTGTTTCACACTACTGAAGTCTGGGTCCAGGTTCCTCAGCTGACATCTAGACATCTGAATATTAAGCTGGTCTGATGTTCAATATCCTAGCTAAGTCAGGAGGAGTCATGGAACCATCATGGAACCAAAATATTTGATTATGGGTTGAAGGTATGGTTTCTAGGGAGTAACAGCAGAAAGTTGATTTATGAATGTACGAATAAGGGTAGAATGATGAGATGGGGATACGGGAATGTAGTCAAACAAACAAGAAATCAGGTATTGGAGGTGAGACAGAAGCGATTATGTACTACCATGGAACAAATAGAAGCATAATCAAATAAATCAAGGTTTATAAATACACAGGATGCAGTACTGAAAGATGGAAGTGCGGCCAAACAAGCCAGGGTTCAGGCAACGGGCAGGCAATACTGTACTAAGATATGATGCAATGGATCAGACAATAGAGTAGTCGAACAAGCCAGGAATCAGGTAACAGGTAGGCAATACAAAGATATGGTGCAATGGATCAGACAGTAGAATAGTCAAACAAGCCAGGAATCAGGTAACACGTAGGCTGAACTAAGATATGGTGTAGTGGAGCAAACAATAAAATAGTTGAAGAAGCTGAATATTAGGTAATGGCCATCCCTACTGTCCTGCCATTGCACTGGAGCTGGTGAGAAGATAGATGAGGGAGATATGTACTGTCTGCATTGCACTGCTGTTAGTGTGATTATACCATTATTATGTGTTTCTTGTGGGATTAGATAACTTCTCAATATATGAGGACCCAGGTACTATTTTGAATTATAAGCCCATATTACTATTTGTAAGCCTTCTGCGGCTGTCTTTGCTGTTAATATGCTTATACTAGGACGATTTATTGTGTACCTTTACTATAGTCATTCACGTTTTTATTGACATACAGAGACTTATCAGTTTACATTTTCACTTCTCTTACATTTCCGCCTAATATTCGCCGTAATGAATGCAAAGCAGCCTTGTAAAATGTTATATATCCGACATTCTTCCCAGTAAAGTAAAACCTGTATAAAATAATCTACTGGAAAAAAAGTGGTTTTGTTCTGAGCAAGATCATGTAATTGATGGAGTCTGAGGAAAAATACTCAATGCAGGTTCTCAGTGTTTGTCACAATGAATGATGTGGTGCCAGAATTTGTCATATGGTAAATTGGACCATCTAGAGGTGGCTATTAATCTCTATCCACTTGTGTTCTAGGTGATTTATACAGTGGTCCCGGTATAACATAGGTTTTGTAATGGTCCTACTGATTCATATTGACTCCATCATGATAGTGACACAGGTACATACTGTATGCACTTAGTATGGTTGAGAAAACATGTAGTTCCTTTCAAACTGAACAAAGGGGGTTTATACTATAAATGGTGCAGTGTTAGCATTCATACATGGGGCCTCAGTGTCCCACATGGTCTTCTGCCCCATAAGAAGATTAGAAATGTCACAAGGGAGATGAAAGACATTGCTTCAGATTTTGCATTAGGCCAGAAGCTTTAAAGGGGTTTTCTAGGACTTAGATGTTTATGATGTATCCTCAGGATAGGTCATCAATATAAGATCATTTGGGGGCCCATACCCAGCACTCCCATCAATCAGCTGCTTCAGGCAGTCGATGGCACCAGAAACTATATTGATCTGGAAGCAGACATCTCCAGACACTGAGTACCGAACAGGGGCAGTGTAACTCAGGTCCCATTCAAGTGGGAACTGCAGCAAATCGGATCCAGAAACTAGACAGTGTACTATGCTGCTTCCGATCAATACACCGTATACTTTTCGGAACCACAGCTACCTGAAACAGCTGATCAGTGGGTGTTTGGGAAGATAGACTCCCACAAATTTGATGTTCTAAAGATAGGTCTTCAATATCTGTGGCCCAGATAACCCCATAAAGTTACACCTGTGGACCATAGATAACATGTGATTGATTGAAATCAACTATTATCAGAAAAAAAATGCCTTATTTTCCCATGTAGTCCCATGTAGTGTCAGCATGTCCACCAAGATGCATGCTGGTCACAGTTTTCAAATGGATTGTTGATTAATAACGGTCATGCAGGGTTATCTGCAAAGTCTGAAGACCCTTAAAGGGGTTATCTCATCATAGACAATGGGGGCATATCGCTAGGATCTATCCCACCACTGGGACCTGCATCTATATCGAAAACGGAGCCACGCAAGGTGGTGGCTGGAGGACTCTGGTCCGGCCACAACCAAGCCAGCTCCCCATAGAAGTCAACCGCACATGACCGGCCAGCGCTCCCATTCACTTATATGGACTTGATGGAATTATGCCGAGCCAGTGCTCGTGTATTTTCGCCGGCCCCATAGAAAATGAATGGAGGGTGGCTGCGCATGGCTGCTTTCTCTATATAGGTGCGGGTCTCAGCGTTCGAACCCTCACCTACAGTATAAGACAATGGGGGCATGTCCCAGCCATATGCCCCCATTGTCTATGATGAGACAACCCCTTTAATGATCAACCATCAATTAACAATCAATTTTTTGTGACTTATTTGTGAACCATGTTAACTTAAAGGTTGGTGGAGCCTTTAACTACATCATGGCCAAATCTCAACGTTCAAGACCAACCAGATCCTCAGTCAGACTCAAAGTGAACTGTTTTTGGCCTTGACTGGGAAAATCGACTTCACCTCCCCTTGCATGGTGATGAGATGTTACATAAAAGCATGGTTTTCACCCAATATCATCTGTTGAGCTGTAGACTTGCCATATTTTCTCTGCAGGTTCCCTGATTTGTGTATTTAAAAATGTACTGCTTTACAATAGCTGGTGACCCACAGGTTGCTCAGGCTTCTGCTGTTCCATAGCCAAAGGTGTCATTGCCTTTTTCATAGCTTGTCTTTTAGGATCACAACAGATGGTAATGGCGGATTGTTCTTACCTTCTCTTTATGGTGTTACACTGATCTCTATCCTGATTTCTATAAACAGATAACAAATTTTTGCTGTTCGCTAATGTTCCTCATTCTTCCCATCACAAAAAAGCTTCCTGTCTACTGATTGCATTCAATTTACATTATGGCTTTCATAGAAGCGGCCAATGTTCATCCTTGGCTACATCATCAAGGTCAGTTTGTTCTTTTTTTGGCCTCAGTCTCTGTACGTAGAATGATGGAAAATAAAAATCCCTAGAGCTCAATTTTGGTCTTGTGTTTTTGTTAGAGCCTCGAATTTGCCTCTAATATTTAATTCTACCATTCGTAGAACTATTTCTTTGCAGACAATGCATAGAGCTTGGTGACATCTGCCACTGATAATTGTCTATTATGTGAGATATGAATGTGTCTTTAGGCCTTGGCAAAACAACTGGTAAATCATTTCCTAAAACTAATTTTTCATTATCCAGGATTGTTAGCTTTCGTTCTTGTAAAACATCTATTATTTCTCTGAATTTGCAATCATTGCCGGCATTTCCAACATTCTGCTTTCTATTTTGACTTGAAGAAAAAATTAAAACAAGATTATATTTTTTATTAGTAGGATTAAGTTAGAAATCATTTCCAATGCTGGCTTTATGTTGTTCTGTTTATTGTACTATTTCAATTTCAAAATTCATTTTCTTTATTTAATGGAATTTTCCTCGAGCATAAGCTAAACAAACTTTTTGTTGGTGATGTGCTGGTGATGTGCTACCACATCCATGGCGAGAAGGAAAGACTTTCTCCATTTTTTTATGTGGGAGTTACCAAAATGGTAGAGCACGTGGTCACCTACCCATTCTTTCCCCACCTGGATGTAGTAGCCACTTCATCAGGCAAGATGGGCTTTGAGGGACTACAATTTTCAACACAGAAGCAATTTCAAGGCTTGTGGCATGTAACTGTCAGATGGCATAAAAACAGTGTCTTATAGAGGCACCATATAGCGGCAGGTATGTAGTATGGAGCTATATGGTCTATATGCCACTGAACAGACTATGTGCACATAGCTGTGCCATGTGCATGATGCCTTAGAAATAGATTAGATTGATGTTAGTAAGAAGAGTTATCCATAAATCAGAGTTAGTTAAAAATTGGGCTCTGTCGAATAAAAAAAAGTGGATCCCCATTCGCCATAATGCAGGGTAGTACAAGTCAGAAGACTCGACTGTGCTTTAGTGACTAACATATTATTGAGCACCAATATTAGGGCAAGTGAATGTTCTGCCCAACTCCTGGAGCTCTCGTTAAGGCCAAAAATATTTCTGCTTCAGTCTCAGGTTTCTCCCAGGGTTCCTGTCCCTGGGGGCCACCAAGAAAAGGGGGATGTTTTATGACACTACCAAAAAATCAACCATTGCTAAACCTTAGGTACATCCTTAATGATCCTTTAAGTTCTTCTGGCAAATAATTGGGAGCATTGATAAGTTTAAATGTGTAATGACTAATGAATTTAAAAAAAAATAAGGAAAAATAATTTAAAAATAATGCTCTCTGTGCACAGTGACATGGTATGTGGTAGTGCTATGCAAATATATATGCCTAGAATACTAATAAAGTAATGACTGCAAACACTATCAGAAGGAAATGTTGTGCTGTCCCCAGCATATCATGGCTCTCTGAGGACTTTTGTGGAGTTCAAGTTCAGTGCTGTTCTTATCGGTTGACTTGACGCACTCGAAGGTTGACTCTTGAAATTCAGTTATTACATATACAGTACTTATATGATGCAGCTGATATCATAAATCAAAAGTTCTCTTAGTAAAGAGCATTTTGTAGGTAAAGGTCACTGGAAATGAAGTGTCCAAACTTATGATAAGAAAATGAAATCTCTGAACGCGGTGCCACCTCCCACTTGTCATCCATTGCCTAGGAGCAGATCCTCCCTCAGCACTACTTCAGAGTTTTCTATGTTATGATAATTTGTAAAACCTTCAATAAGCCTCAGTTTTATTTCAAGACTTACTGCATATTGGATTAAGAAAGTTTCATAAGACTAATCCTTATAATTTTCTTATTTCCAAGAGCAAAGGTCTTCAATGATTCAACAGCGAGCATCTGCTTCTTCCTGTTCAGCCACTGAAGAAGTTGTAGGCTTTAGGCATTTTCATTTTGGAAAATGTTATATGTTTATGTTATATGTTAACTATACCTTTGCCCCGTAAAATACATTCTCTTTAATTTCTTTAATTCTTTTAATCTTTCCTCATTGCTAAGACCCTTTATGCACCTTATCAGTTTAGTCACTCTTCTTTGTACTCTTACTAGCTCCAGGGCATCCTTTCTATGGACTGGTGCCCAGAACTGAACTGTATATTCCAGATGAGGCTGCACCAATGCTTTGTAAAGTGGTAATATTACATCCCTGCCCCGTGAGTCCATGCCTTGCTTAATGCATGACAATATTCTGGTGGCCTTAGAAGAAGCTGGTTGAAATTGTGCTTTTATTTAATCTAATCAAATGATGATAAAGGATCTAACCAAAATCCTTCTCTACAAGTGACTCTTCCAGTGTTATCTCCCACTTCCCCCAAGACCTATAGTAACAAAGTTTGATAAAAACACATCTGTCCATCCAGTTCATCCTGTCCAGCCTGCAAGTTGATCCGGAGGAAGGCAAAAAAAAACATTAGGTAGAAGCCAATTTCCCTCATTTTAGGCGGAAAAATGTCTTCCTGACTCCCTGGATCAACATCCCATCTCCATAAATTTAGTAACTATAACTTGTAATGTTATTACACTCCAGAAATACATCTAGGCCCCTCGTATGATGCATGTAGACTATCCAGATAAAGTCCTTTAAATGTATCCACACTGATCCTCATTTGCCAAGTGGATGCCCACACATTCACTAACTAGAGTAAAGGTGGTAAACGCTGAAGGGACCACCACAAACTGAGTGATGCTGATTTTTTTATTCTGTGGTTATTTCAACAGTTTGAAATATACCAGTCATGTATTGATGCCACCACCTAGTTATATGCATAGGGCATGAAGGGGTTATCCCATTACAACTTGCTCTTTATTCACAGGATAGGTAATTTTCTGTTCAGAAGGAATCCAACTGCAGGGACCACCACCGATTATGGGAATGGTGGCCCATGCTCCCAGACATGTGTGTCCACCGATCCATTCAACTCAATAGGACTTACGGAGATAGTCTAATACAAGTGCTAAGCTATCAAAAGCAGGCCCATAGAGCTGAAGAAGCAGCAAAGTCCATGTCCCATTCTCATGAATAGTAAGGACCCTAAAGGATGGACCACCACTGATCAGAAAGTTATCTCTTATACTGTGAATAGGGATAAGTAGTCATAATGGGAAATCCCTGTTAATCGTGGTTAGTTTGGAATCTTTTTAATAACTAGAATTCTGTAACTTTAGCTCTTTAAGAGACTGTAAGAAACATTTCTTTTTGACAGAATGGTATAAAATTCCCAGTGCAGTATTTCTATCGATCACCACGGGGTCATTTGACAATGTTAAATCAATGTTATTCAATGTTCACTGACCCAAAGGATCCTTTTTACATTACCTTTAAAATAGTCTTATTAGATTGTCCTCATGCAGAGGGTTACTCATTAATTGCATAGAGGCCACTCAGGACAGTCATGGCCACGGCTCTCGTGCGGCGTCTGAGGACATAATGTTTACAAGTCATAATTACAGTGATCTAGAAGACACAGAATACAGGTAAATGAATATAGCCCTAGGTTAGGTCACATTTTACGCTATATTTGCCTAATTATAAGGATGGAGAGATAGTTTTATATCAGAATGTTCTATATCAGAATTTTTCTTGTTTAATATGTGAATTCAACTTCAGCCAACAGAGATTTTGACAAGGAAGTCTGACACCTCTAAAATTGGCATCAAAGTAATCATGTGGGGTAGATGCCCCAAAATGTAACAAAACCTTTCTTGTAGCAAACTTCTAATCCTGAGAAATGATTTATTTTATTCTTATGCAAATAAAGTTTTCAGTGCACCAAGGGTGGGGCTGATCCATTCAACTTACTTGGCTTTCCCTGTATTCTTAGTAAAGGATCTGAAATGTCAATGGGCTCATGCACATGGTTGCCCGGCTGTGCCGTATTGCAAACAGTCCCCAATATCTGAGCACCGGCCATGTGCACCCCACATCACAGATGCGGATCCGGAAGGTGCATGCCCTACTTTTTTTAATGGGTCTGGATCTGTCTGCAGAATTCACACGGATGTTGCCTGTGCATTGGGGACTGCAAATTGCGGTCTCCAATGTACGGAATGGCCGACCAACGGCCATGTACATGAGCCCAAACTCTGTCTATGAAGAAAAAGGGAAGCAACATTACTGGTGGAGCAAGGGTACACCAAATGGAGCAACGCCATTGTGCAAAAAAATTGGATTTGCATAAAAATATAACCAAACATTTCTCAGGATTAGAGGATTGGAGGATTGGATTTTTACAAGAAAGGTATGGTCATGCTTTGGGATACTGTTGAGCCAATCAAAGTCAAATTGACTTTGATCTGAATTTCTGAAAAAAATTGATTTGCTGCAAAGCGTTCATGGTAACTAATCTATTTTTCCTGAAATGGTGGTAAAAAAGAATATACACTCACCTCATCCAATTCCCTGCTAAGACGCTGTTGCAGCCATCTTTACTGAAGAAACCTCGTCATGACGCTCGGCCAGCGTGATGATTAGTGTTGAGCGAACACCTCTGTGCTCGTGTGCTCTGGCCGAGCACTAGGGGTTGCTCGAATGCTCGGCCAAGGACCTGAGCATAATGTTAGTCAATGGGACATAACTAGGCACCCCCTGCTAGGAAGAGGGGAGGGTGTCTGGTTAATAGAAAAAGGTCAGAATCGCGACTTCTCCTCTTTTACTCCTTTCACTCATAAAAGTATGCTAATTAACTGAATTTGTACACTTTAGCGCACAATGCGTACGCATGAGCATACAAATGCGTACGCATTAGCGTACAAATGCGTCCGCATTAGCGTACAAATTTGTACGCATTAGCGTGCAAATCAACATTACAGTGCGAGAAAGAGACTCGAGCATTGGCCGAGCATGCTCGCTCAACACTAGTGATGACGAGCATCCAGGTGCTCGTACGCTCGGGTGCTCTGGCCGAGCACTCAGGGGTGCTCGAGTGCTCGGCCGAGCACCCGAGCATAATTGAAGTCTATGGGAGTAAACCAGGCACCCTGCCTGGTTTACACAAGTGCCCAAAATGTTTTAAAAAAGTACAAAGACAGACACAGAGAGACACTACGTACCTTCCCTGGCAGCTCCCTCCTCCCGTCCAGCAGGAAGACGGCGCACAGAATGGTAAGTTTTACCATAGCGCCACCTGCTGGACGGGAGTAATTACTACAAAGAAGAAGCCTGAGGAGGTAAGTGGTTTGTGTTTGTTTGTTTGTTTTCTATTTTTCAGGATTGTGAATGCAGAGGACTACATGGGATTCGTTGGATTACGTCAGACCAGCTTTTATATTTTTTAAATAAAATGGTCAAACAGGAGTTTTTTTTTAAATAATTAAATAATTTCAAAAAATGGCATGGGGTCCCCCCTTTTTTTTCTTCTCCAGCCAGATACAACCAGCAGCGGCAGCCTGGCACTACCAGGGTGGGAAGGGACACGGTTATTGGCCCTTCCCAGCCAAACAGTAACAGCCTGCCGCTGCCCCAGACCTGGACCCTGAATTTAGAAGGTCCGGTCCTGCGGGTACCTGGCTCTTCCCGACACCCCTGGTGGCGGTGGGTGCCGAGGTAATAGATGTTGGGGTTAGTGCTGGCCATACCAGCAAGCACTAAGCCCGGTATTAGTAATCAGGGCCGTCTGTAGATAGCCATGATTACTAAAACTGCAGTGTGGAAAAAAACACACACACACTTATAAAATATTTTATTGAAATAAATACTCCCCCAGACCCCTGCTTGACCATTTTATTTAAAAAATAAAAAAGCTGGTCCGACATAATCCAACGAATCCAATGTAGTCCTCTGCATTACGATCCTGAAAAATTGAAAATAAACAAACAAACAAACAAACACACAAACCACTAACCTCCTCCTCAGGCTTCTTCTCATCAGCCTCTTCATTACATTGCGCCCTCTGCTGGTGAATGGAAAAAAATTACACCTTGAATTCTTTAATGAAAAAAAAAAACGTGATAGGTGACGGATCCGTCATGAACTCCATTGAAAGTCAATGGAGGACGGATCCGTTTAGTATTGTGTCACACCAAACGGATCCCATTGACTTGCATTGGGGTCATGACGGATCCGTCTTGGTGCAGGGAGAGACTCGAGCACTGCGCTCGAGTGCACTCTGTGTTCGGCCGAACACCGAGCGAACCCGAGCGAGTTCGGCCGAGCATGCTCGCTCAACAGTAGTGATGATGTTATCATGTCAAAGCACAACAGTTTACGCGGTTTCTTCTTTCAAGATGGCCACGACTGCCTCTCCGTGAGCAAATGGATAAGGTGAGTATTCTATCTATCTATCTATCTATCTATCTATCTATCTATCTATCTATCTTTATATTTCCATGTTATGTGATTAAAATGTGTATCATGTACCATTTCTTTAAGCAGAGTGTTTTTGTACAAATTTAAGCTTTTTCTCTAAATTACAGGAAATAATCACATTTTAATCACTGGCACAAAAAACTGACCAATGAATTTGATGGTACATAAGTTCTGAATATATACATTCTTCTAACAACAATTATCCAAAAAGTCAGCATTCTGACCCATGAATACTTGAGCTGTGATCCGGCAATTTCATACTGAGCGAAAAAGGCTTGGGCTGTTCTCTTTCCTTGTTTCATTAGACCCTATTGTTAATACTTCTTTCGGCTCTGCAGGTTAGAAAGCAGCGCCGGCTGGTCATGGACATTGAGGGGGTGTTGATAGTTAAGCATCACGTTGCAGTGGCTAAAATGGGATGAATGATTATTTTCTTTGAATGTAATAGTTACTCAACAAACAATCAGAATTTGCACAAAACAGATTTTTACATGAATCGTGGTGGTATTGAATTGAATGTTTTTTGGTCCATTTTTGGCCTATAAGCTTATATAAAGGTACACGTGCCACATACATATGGTTGTATCCCCATAATTGTGTAAAATACCTATAATACTCTTTACAGTTTACATTTTTTATGATATTTCAACATCTTAATACCTTGGCGACCTCCACTGTACATATACGGCAGAAGTCACCACTTTAAATATGGCGCCCACGTGCACCAGGTGTCATAGCTGCCAGGTTTCTAACAGCAGAGACCCAGGGTGTATAAATTTATCTCTAAGGCTGATTGCATACATTTAACTCCTCAGATGCCGTGGTAAACTGTGACCACGGCATCTGAACAGTGCAAATGCACCAACCTCACGCTCCTGCTCCAGCGTTATCCTACTGAGATCAAGGAATCTGTTATAAGCTTAAGAAGGCTCTGATAGGTAATACTGGAATATTCTATGCCAGCAGGTGGCAGCACTGTATTAATATATAGTAAATGGTGTTTTCAATTATGGCTATGTAGCCATCACAGAACACAATGTACAATCTAATGATTGTCATTTATAGTCTCCCAAGGAGACTTACAAAAAGTTTAAAAAGTTTAAAAAAATATTAAAAAACAAAAACAATATTAAAGTTCCAATCACCCCCCTTTCACCAAGGTAAAAATATATAAAGAATGAAAAAAATAGATATCATGGGCACTGTCATGTGCCCAAATGCCCATACTATTCAAATATTTATCCCATATGGTGAATGGCGGAATGGAAAAAAAACACATTCAAAATGACTGATTTACCATTTTTTGTCCTTTCACCTCCCCAAAAGATTTTTTATAACAAGTGACCAAAAAGTCAAACACACTTCAAAAAGGTGTCACTGAAAAGTACAGATCGCCCCACAAAAAATGAGTCCTCATACAGCTCTGTACACATAACTACAAAAAAGTTATAGGAAGGAGTCAGAATATTTTTTCAAGGTTTTTGTTTTTATTTTTATTGTTCAGTATTAAAATGCAAGAAAAACTGTACAAATGTGGTATCATTTTAATTGTACTGTCATGGAGAATGAAAGTAAAAGGTCAATTTTACTGCATAGGGAATGCCGTTTAAAAAAAAAACAAAAAAAACAAAAAAAAAAAACATAAAACTGTGGCGGAATTGTGTTTTTTCCTATTCCATCCCATTTGGAATTTTTTTGCCCAGCTCGCCACTACATCATATGCAATATTAAATTGTGCCATTAGAAATTACAACTTATCCCACAAAAATAAGCCCCCATAACGCTATGTGAATGGAAAAATAAAAAAGGGAAGGAAGGGAGTAAAAAAACAAAAATGCAAAAAAAGGAAAATCACACGGTACTTTAAGGGTTAAAAGAAAAAAAACTTCTTGTTGTTGTTTTTATTTGCCCCAAAAAAAATAAATTTATATCAATTAAACTTTCCAAAATACCAGTACTACATGCCACCAAGCCCACAGAAATAAATAAATAAATTTAGAGATATTGAAGACCCAGATTTGTAATTTTGATATAATAAAACATAACGGTTGTTCCATTAGGACAGTTCTGTCCATATGCAGTATTAAGTTATACGGTGGTAGTGATGGTGGTGGGGTGACCACTATTAGCAAGTGGGGTGACCACTATTTCACTTTAGCACTATGCATTTATGTAATGTATGTTTGTCTATTTAGAATTTTTATGCACTGGCACTTTAAATATGTACTTATGGTATGACGAATGGGCATTATATATTGTGACTTATGTATCATTATGAATTGAGCTGTGCCACCCAGAGCACTCGGCGATTGATCCTGTGGTGTATTCGCTGTGGACGTTCATCCATCGCTATATATGTACTGATTGTTTATGTGTAAATTTTTTAATATAATATATATTGAATAAACTTTATATTATTTTAAGATATATGCTTGTCATTGTTGTATTATATAATTAGAGGGCCTTAGTCGATGCTCGCCTTAGGTTGAACATCGTGCCCCAAACTTCTTGATGTGAGATTTATTCACTATTAGCAAAAGTAAATAGCAACTGTAAAGATTGTCTCTCACTGTGGGGACCAAGCACAAGCAAGCCATGAAATACCACATCTCCCCTGCAGTGGCCATTGCAAGTAAAATGCACATTTTCCACCAGCTAATCGTAAAAGTATATAGATACTGTAGTAAAAATTCAGAGCAACTGGACTTGTATTTTCTCTTAAAGACATTTTGCTAGTCATCCGATTGGCCTTCTCATTTAGAATGACTTGAACAAAGAATATCCATCATTAAATACTAGTTAATCATAATTCAGTCAGCAGAGTCTGTTTATTATAATCAACATGAGTCATTCTAATTTAGAAAGCCATTCGGAAGGACTGGTTGTATTTTTTTCTTGAAGGTGTTTTGCTAGTCATCCAACTAGATTTCTCAATAAGAACAACTTGTACAAGGAATATCCAGAATTAAATTCTGGTAAATTCATAATTCAGTCAGCCTAATCTGTTGATCATCATCAACACAAGTCATTCTCATTGAGAAAGCCATTCTGATGGATTGGTTGTATGTTCTCTTAGGATGTTTTGCTAGTCACCTGACTGGCTTTCTCAATAAAAATGACTTGTGCAAGGAAACTCCAGAATTAAATACTGGCTTCTCATGCTTCAGTCAGCATAGTATGTTTATCACAATCAACATGAATTATTCTAATTGAGAAAGCAAGTGAGATGTTCTTATATTTTCTCTTAAAAATGTTTCACTAGTCACCCAACTGGCTTTTTCAATTAGAAATACTTTAACAAGTAATATTTGGCATTAAATGCTGGTTACTCATGATTCAGTCAGCAGAGTCTGTTTATCATAGTGGACATGAGTCATTCTAATTGAGAAAGCCATTCGGAAGGACTGGTTGTATTTTTTCTTGAAGATGTTTCTCTAGTCATCCAACTGGCTTTCTCAATTAGAATAACTTGTACTAGGAATAGCCAGCATTAAATAACAGTGACTCATAATTCAGTCAGACTAATCTGTTGATTATAGTCAACACAAGTCATTCTAATTGAGAACGCCATTTGGATGGACTGGTTGTATTTTCTCTTGAGGACATTTTGCTAGTCATCTGACAAGAATAACGGATACAAGGAAACTCCAAAATTAAATACTGGTTACTCATGGTTTAGACAGCATAGTCTGTTTATCACAATCAAAATGAATCATTCTAATTGATAAAGGAAGTCATATGTGCTTGTATTTTCTATTAAAAATGTTTCACTAGTCATCTAACTGGCTTTCTCAATTAGAAAGACTTTAACAAGTATTCTTTGGCATTAAATGCTGGGTCAGCATTCAGTCAGCATAATATGGTAATCATAGTGATGAGTCATTCTAATTGAGAAAGCTAGTGGGATGGCCTGTTGTATTTTCCCTTGAAGATGTTTCACTAGCCATTAGACTGACTTTCGCAATTAGAATAACTTGTACTAGGAACATCCAGCATTAAATACTGGTGACTAATAATTCAGACAGCCTTATCTGTTGATCATCGTCAACAGAAGTCATTCTAATTGAGAAAGCCATTCTGATTGACTGGTTGTATTTTATCTTGAAGACATTTTGCGAGTCATCAGACTGGTTTTCACAATAAGAATGACTTGTACAAGGAAACTCCAGAATTAAACACTGGTTTCTCATCCTTCAGTCAGCATATTCTGTTTATCACAATCAACACGGATCATTCTAATTGAGAAAGCAGGTCAAATGTGATTGCATTTTCTCTTGAAAATGTTTCACTAGTCATCCAACTGGCTTTTTCAATTAAAAAGACTTTAACAAGTAATATTCATCATTAAATGCTGGTTACTCATGCTTCAGTCAGCATAATATGTTCATCATAGTGAAGATGAGTCACTCTAATTGAGAAAACCAATGGGATGGACTGGTTATATTTTCCGTTGAAGACGTCTCACTAGTCATTCGACTGGTTTTCTCAATAAGAATGACTTATACAAGGAATCCCCAGCATTAAACACTGGAGACTCATGCTTCAGTCACCATAATCTGTTTATCATAATCAATAGGAGTCATTCTGAGAAATCAAATGGGTTGATTAATGAAATGTCTTCAAGAGAAAACATGGCACTTCCAGTTGCTCTGACTTGATGTACCATGACCTTCAATCTGGATGAATGAGAACCAGCAAGTCCTCATTTACAAAAGAGAACATTGAGATGGGACAACACCTTTAGAAATGACTAAGTCAGTATTCTTGAAGTCCAATATGAAACTGGCTATACCGCACAGCTATCTCTGTTACTGTGCATCTGTAATAAGTATATCAGGTTGGTGAAGGTATTTATGTGTGATTTGTTTTTCCTTTAACAGAGTAAGTTGTCTTGATTAACAATTGTTTTACTTGTTTTATATCCTGAGCCTTAGGAATTCCATACTTGAAATACACAGGCAGAAGGTCACTTTACATTGAGTGGTGTGGAGGAATATTATTAATAGAAGTTGTAAGTTAACAATAAAGCAATTTATGGTCCATTCAACAAGCATTCGTATTAATTTGCCATGTGCGGTCGAGGGTAATGTAGAAAAAAACTTGGGTTGATTGGATGTCACCAAAAGTGTCACGGGGAGCCTGCGGCATGCTTCCTCCGTGCAGCGCCGCCGGACTCCCACTGTTGTTCAGGAGCGAGGACAAGATGTGCGACCTCGTCTCCAAGACAGCAGGGGCGGGGAGGACCCGACGCACGTTCAGTCTCTGCACTGCCAGCATCCTCCCTGCTTGGCAACAGGCAGGAGGAGCTTCAGCTATGAATATGTGTGCTATAGGTCACATGACGCTGGCCAAGTCATGTGACCTACCTCTGAGTACTGCCAAGGAAGCCAGCACTTCCTCGTCACATGACCTACTTAGGAGCCCTATTTAAACAGGCAGCCTGCCAGCCACAGGTTGCCTGAAATTGGTCTATACCTCCAGTGCTAGTGCTTACTAATCCTCATTGTGACTACTGTGTTTTGGACTTTGTATTTTTGACCTTGCTTTTGCTCTCTCCCCTGGTTTTGACTTCCTGGTATGACTTTTGGCTTGCTGACCCTCCAATATTGTGTTTGTGTTCTGTCTTTGTTGTATTTTCCTCTTGTTCCTCTTCGCTTTATGCCCCAGCACTTATTAAGGCTAGGGATTGTCACCCAGTTACGCGCCGTTACATAGGACGGGCCGTGTAAGTAGGCAGGGACAGAGGTTGGGGCTCAAGTTAGGGCTCACTACTCCCCATATCGTGACAAAAAGAAAAAAAAAATATTGCAAAGACCTACATTTTTTCCTATCTCAGAATATTGTATTTCCAAAGTATATTTTCCTCTAGAAAGTAAATGAAATACCAAAAAAAAAATCTGAAATGAGAAGTCGTACAGCCACCAGTACAGAAGTTAAAATTAGCCGTTCCGGCATTACAGCTACATTTGTATTGTCAAACAGGTATTTATATGTGGTTTATGGTGATTAAAATTTGATTTACTACCGGTAGATCAATGTAATCATAGGTCTGAATGGTGATTCAGAGGAGATAGAATTGAGCTCCACAATGCTGTTTCTATTTGTGCCTCTTAGTCATTATCTATTATTCGTAGAGGAGATATATTTTCAAGCCCACACGTCTGATTGTAAAGCCGGCAGCGCAGTACGTTCACCGTCACTTCTTGTTTTGTATCGTGTTTCTTTCAATGGACATCATTTCTTTGGAACAAGTGGAATTTTTTTATTATTCATGTTCTGCGGCCACGACCAAGGCTATGCCAAAGTGAAGCATTCAACGCTCTGCACACTGGCCTTCTTCAAGCTTTGTAAAGCAACATGTACCACCCCAACTTTATGAACCTTGTATTGAGGTACTACGTATTCATCCTCTCAGCCTTGGAGACATCACAGGTCATCACAACATAAGGACATGACATCGCAAGCAGTAGAAGTACAATAAACCGTATTCTATATTGTATCCATAACAAATAGATAAAAAAACATCTCTCCACTCAAGCGGCCTAGGTTTTAATTTGTGCACGACTAGTGCCCCGACCATGAGGCAAACTTAGAGGAAAAAGCAATCAGGTAAATTGTGTCTACTAGATCAACTTTAGTTGAATTGTGTCTACTAGATCAACTTTTGTTACGATAAAAACAAGCCAACAGCATTTTAACTGATGCTGGATTACTTTTTCATAATTCTAAATAGTACTATCCAAAATAAATTGGAAATGGCAAAAGGCTTGTCCCAAAATGACAAACACAGGATAGGTGAGAGGTATCCGATTGGTGGTGGTGGTGGGGGTCTGACTGCCGGTACTCCCATTGATCATTAGAATGTGTTTTTTGTTCCAGATTTGAATGGAGTAGCCGTTAAGCATTTGTAATCCATTGGACTGCCAGAGATAGCCAAGCATTGGACTTGGCTCTCTTTGGCAGTCCCAAGGACTTTGAAAGGAACAGAAGCAGGCCCACCGATCAGACACTTATCAGCTGTTCTATGAATGAGTTGTAATTTTTAGAAAAACTCTATAAGAATTGGATGATTGGGACAATTCCATAGTTCCCTTGTCAATAAACAGTACAGAGTAAGCTGACTTCTTGAGGGCATCAGTACAGGTGGAGCACTCTGCCCCTTTGAGTGCTTTAAGTAACAAGAGGTTAAGGTAAATGAAGATGGCCTACAATATATCAGGCATAAAGTCATCAAGATGAAACAAGACAAAAACTACTCAGTTCCAGTATTTTTGGTAGTCTCGGTATCCAGGCACATAACCTTATTGATGATGAAGACTGGATTGTAAAAGAACATATAAGATACTGTAATTGTAGGCAAAAGATATTAACCTTCAGAGGACCCTGGGGCTAAAACGATAGCATCCCATTTATATTTGTTTAGTGAATGGATGTCTAGTTACCTGTGAATCATGGCAGATATTTCTGTAGGTATGGATTCTGAAACTCTCCCTAGCTGATATTAGTGGATAAAGCTGTGGATGGACATGCATATGGTATTAAAATTAATTATCAACCATTGTATAGGTGGCTGAGTTTACCAGTGTGAGCTTCCACTCATTGTTAGTAGCTTTCCACTCTGCACTGAATAATAAAAATTGGTTATGAGTGGAATCCAGGGCAGCATGGTAGCTCAGAGGCTAGCACTGATGATGTGCAGCTCTGGGGTTTAGGTTGAAATCCAACCAAAGTCACCATCTACATGGAGTTTGTATGTTCTCCCTGTGTTTGTGTTGGTTCCCTCCAGGTACACCAGTTTTCTTCCATACTCCAAAGACATACTGATAGAGAACTTAGGTTGTGATCCTGATTGGGGACGCTAAGGTCTGTAAAGTGCCGCGGAATATGTCAACGCTATATAAGTGAGTAAAATAAATAAATTAAAAATAAATCCATGACTGCTATAAAGGAATTTGGAAAGAGAGGGAACTTTTGATGAATCTCTTGACTTTACATATCCTGAGATGAGTGGACCAAGATGATCAACTTTCTAAAAGAGTCGGATTTCATGATTCTCTGTTGGGAGATGTTTACTGTATGTTATATATGTCTATGTGTGGCCACCCAGTGGTCATCATTTCAGTTGCATCCTGTTGAGGATTTTGATAGCATGTCCTGATAATATAAGAAAAAGAGGAATTTCAGCTCAACCACCGCATTCCTTCGCCATACACGGATCCCAGACCAGGAATCAATCAAAACAGTAGAAAAAAAATCCATCAGCAGGCTCACATAAAATCCAATATCTTTATTACTTAATTATAAAATCTATAGGCTGACCAGAAAGGCAAGGTCTATGTGTTTCGACTGTACGTCTTAATCACGACCACCATGTCACAATAATTTATTGGATCAGGAAAAAAGAATTTCAAGACACAAGGAACCAACAGATTGTAGTATGGATATCTTCAGTATTAATTAGCAGATAATACAACGCCTTTCGGGGAGAACTCCCCTTCTTCAGGTACAGACTGCTTGATAATGTATTGAATATCGTCATAAAATAGCATCCTTAATGAAATTTGTGGAAAGTTAAGGTGGATACATATATATTTAGTTTCTATCTCTATGTAATATGAAAAGTGGTCTAAAAAAAGGTCAAAGACAAATATGTTATAAATATTTCAGTAAGATCATCTTAAAAAGTGCTAAAAATAATAATCCCTATCATTTTACCAACATGGAAGTTTTAATTCCCAGGTGAACTGTTTCCATTAAAGAGAATGGGAAGATAAAGTAACTTCTAGATCTAAGTGACCTACTGGTTCAAAGTCTCATCTGTAAAGGCTAATTTTCTTTTTATCATTCATCTTTTTGAAATGGACAGTCACCGGGCAGCAGCAATAAAGTGAAAAAGGAAAATGAGGCATTATTCTTATCTCTGGTGACTACACGATGGAAGCCAAACCAACCTCCATAACCGACCAGAGATACCCAACTGTTTCTTCCATCATCTTTAATGGCTGGAGATCACAAGGTCATAAAAACATGATAAGGAGTTCAATATCCCCTGCTCTTGTAACAACTTCCATCTCAGTCAATTGATTGACATTTATGTGTCTAGTAAGGCTAAGTGTAAAATTACAAAAATGTTTCATGTCCAGGCCTATGACCTCTTTAATGAAACGTGTGGTTATGGGATAAATCAGTCATAGCGACACTAGAGAACTCAAAGTGGCTGTAATTCTGGTATCATAACCATTATTGTATCTCATACAATGTAATGTGACTTATTGGAGATTAGAATATTATACAGAGTGACGTTAAATAGTCTACAACGTTAATGAAGGGATTTTCCATTTTTCATAGCGGGTAGGTGATAAATATATGATTGCTAGAAGATTGACCAATAAGAAGCCAACCAGGGGTGCTGAGCCTTGTTCATACTCACTCCGTGGCTCTAATGAGGATGAATGTGAATGGATCACTGGTCAAGCATGTGCTTTATGGCTTCATTGAAAGTCTACAGGATCAACATACTGTATAGGGCAGAACATTCTACTCATCTGTGTCCTTCAATCCCACAACCTTTAAAGGGGTTTTCCAAGGAGATAGTGTAGTCTAAAAAGGCCACAAATTGTAAAAAATTTAAAAAAGCTTCATGGATCACTCACATCTGCTGTTCCCACACTGCTCCTGTCCTGTCTTCGCTGATGTGCACTTCCTGGTCCTGGGTTCAATATCTCAGAAACATCAGAACTGGCTGAGGTGGGTCATGACTATGGTCGCTGAATGGCCTTTTCTGGCATTTATGGCATGATGAGCTGAGATTGAGAATTAGAGAGAATCAGAGACCAAAGCAGTATTGAAACAGAAGCAGTGGAAGATTGTTGAGGTAAGTATGGATTTTTTATATTTTCTACTCTTTCTGGCTTTTATGTAAATGTTATCTCCATTAAAAATCACTTTAACTGGGATGTCTTTTAGATTTTGGCATAATTTAAACTACTCCTGTAGATGAGTGATACATGTTACTCGTAAGGGAACCTTTGTAAATGACTAGATATAATTATAATATGCCATCATTTACTGGATTGTGGGGGTCCTACTGCCAAGGCCATCACAAATCTTCAGAAGTTCCCTGCACAGTAGGTGACTGGGAACACCACTATGCAAGTAATATGCCAAAGCCCATAGTGATAGACCTTAAAGGGGCTCTACAGAAATACATGAGTGATTAATTCCAAAAACAGTGTTACATCTGTCCATAGGTTGTGAGTGGTATTTCAGCTCAGCCCCAATCACTTCAATGGAGTTGGGTTACAATACCAGATGAAGCACATGGACAGGTCTGACTGTGTTCTTGGAATAGAGCAGTCATGTTTAGCCCCTTTAACATTACCGGATGAGAATTCCCATCTGATGAATGATGCTTCAAAGTTGACTTTTCCTAAGAGGTTTCATGTACACATAACTGTAAGGGACCCCTAAACTTCTCTGAAACTATAATGAAATGCCTCATTTAGAGACATACATAGTTTTTTTCTTGTATTTTGAGTGGAAAGGAACAATCATGGCATGTTCCATCAGCTATAATACTGCAGCGACATTCTGTTGTTACATGGACACTTATAAATGTCAGAGCAGGGGTTTATCGAGGTGGAGCTGGCAGAACATGTGCTCCCTGCGCCAGATGCCAAAAGATTTCACAAACAAGCCACATGCATGGATAAGGTAGCTAGCTAAAGTAAATATAATCCTAACTGTGATCCATAAGGGGCCCCATGTATGGTTCTGTACTTATGCAAGGCCCCCTTCTAATGGTTCTGCTGTGTGTATGAGGCCTTACAGAAACAGGGGAAATTCACAAGTTGACCATGGTGTACAATACGCCATATTATTACATCATCAAATAAATGGTATTTCTACACCATGAATCTTGAGTCAATGGGAAACAGGTGTAAAAAGGAGACAAGCCACCTGAGCTCCAATTTAGAACCACAGAAGTCATTACTACTAAAGACAGAAATATTCTTCAATCTAACCTAGAACCTGTGCGTAATGAATCCATTTTAAAAGCACAAAAAGAATATAAGAACTTTTTTAGTTTCCTCTGTTGTGGTTTTGATGATGACCTAGTTATTTTTTTACCTTTAAGGTAGAAATTCCTCTTTCATTTAAATATAGGCTAAATATGGCTGCCTCAGTGTATCTGCACAGTCAGTACACATTGCCATGTCATTCATTCATTGTTTGTGTAGAAGGAAGTGTGGGTGTAGCCTATAATATATGTATATACCCCTAGGTATATACATATATGGGTGGCCCCAAATTGAGGGTCTGTGGCCCCACGGTGTTATAGGCTTGTAGCCCTGGTGGATGTGTATATCCACCAGGTGCTCTATCTATATGTATATATATAGATATGTGTGCATGTGCCCCCAGTAGCATGCACCTATATCTATATACTTATATATATCCTATATATATATATATATATATTCCCTTTATACATATATAATAATGCCCCCTTTATTCATTGCCCCTGTTTATGATGCCCCCTTGCCTTATATGCCCCCTGTTATGCCCCTTTATCATCCAGTAGTATATAGATGCATGTACATGATCCCCAGTTATGTACATGTATCTGTATACATGTAATAACCAGGGTGCCCCCCCCCCCATAGCCCCCAGCAGATGGACAATGGCCATCTGCTGGGGATAGCTGGAGACATGGGACTGGACTAATTAGTCCAGTCCCAGGTACTTCAAAGGGACAGAAGATCGATATGATCTTCTGTCCCTTCTGTTAATTACCCTCAGCGCTGCTGGGGGCAATTAACAGGACAGGGAAACAATAGGTTTCCCTGTCCCTGTCCGGCACGTACCTCCGGCGCTTGTAATTACAATATAGATACAAAGCGCTCCCCAGGCGGAGGATCAAAGAGATCCTCCGCCCGGGAAACAGCGCGCGTCGGCGCGGTGACGTCATAGCACCGCGCCGGCGCTCGTGCCCACAGCTGCCGGCGCGCTCGCTCGCCGGCAGCGCGGGAGCACGGGAGCGAGCGACCGGGTTTAAATAACCCGATCGCGCTGCGCTCAGGAGTTGAGCCGTGCCTCCCCAGCCTGAAGACCCCCCTGGAGACGAGCAGCTGAAGATCCCATTGGAACAACCCCCTGGAAACGAGCAAACCTCTGGATTGGCTGAGTACCCTGGTTCCCCTGAATCACCAATGATTAACCCCTTCTTTCTCCTGCCCTGCCTTTAACCCCTGGTGCTGCCCTGTATTCCCTGACCCAACAATAGCCCTGCAACCCCTGGCAACCCCTGTACCTCTGCTGCCATTAACCCCTGCTCAATCCCTGCTACCCCTGGATTAACCCCTGATTGCCCCCTGCCAGCATTAACCCCTGGTACCCTGCCCTGTAACCTGCCACAACCCCTGCCTTGATCCCTGCTGTACCCTTGCCCTACCATTACAATTAACCCCTTCCCTGCCAATACCCCTTGTTCTTGTTGTATTGTAATTTAACCCCTTTTGTTCCCAGGGACAGTAATTTAGATTAGGCTGGGGAGGGCTGCTTTATATGTGTGAGTGTGTATTGTTTAGTTAGTATTGCGGTTGGATTTAACGGGATTGTGTAGTGTAGTTAGGGATTATTACTGTATTGTTAATAATTAATAAATATTGTTATTATTTATAATACAGTGTACAGTGTTTATTGTTTTATAACGTGTACTTTGAGTCCCTTTTAGGTCGTGTGAAAGGCAATAGAGTAGCACTTAGGCATAAATAGGCGGAACTAGCGGAAGCGGGTTCTGCCTATTTATGAATATTAATTATTGGTACGTCCCAAAATACCAATAATTAATATCTCCTTTTACAGTTTGACTAGCAATTCTTATTTCAGGATGAAGAGGTTTGGGGTCACCATTGAAACAGATTAGTTTATGTGTAGCCGAGTATTGATATTATGATCATACAATAGGTCATCCAATATCGTGTTCTCCACAATTATACTATCATCACGTTGGCAACCAATGAGTTTCTGTTTCTATTGTGATTCCTGAATGTGAGATCTAATCCTTTTCAATGTCTATTGTAACAAGCACTATTATAGAATAACCACAGATGGGTTTTATTATATGTTTGTATGAAAGGCAAAGTATAACAGGAGCAATTCTGCACAACACAGTCCTTGACCGTTCCTATGTGTCTCTCATTGTAGAAACTAAGGATATGTATTTGAATACGCACTTGAGATGCTCTCTATTTCTAGATGTTAAGGACATGAATTTGGAGAAGTGCTTGGGGTGCTTTCTATCTCTAGGCGATAAGGACAAGTATTTGGATATACCTGGGGCACTCTTTATCTGTAAGTGACAACAGCAAGTATTTGGGTACGTGCTTGGGGTGCTGCTTGACTCACCTCTGCTGGCAGCCTGAACCAGTGTCTTTCTTCCCAAAAGGCTTGCCTGCTTGCTGGCAAGTCCTTTCCTCCTCCACCTGAAGGGCGCACAAGTGATCTCTCCAGCTCTCAAAGGGCCAGTGTGGACCCCTAATCTTCACCAGCCAATTGCTGGAAAACCTGGGATAATTAAGGAACCTTTCCCTGTGGGAAGGTGAATGAACAATAGGTTGTCTAGCTTGCTAGTCCCTTGCAAAGGTGCCACAGTTTTGTTGGTCTGCCATAGTACCGATTCTGCCTGTTTTGTTAATCTGACCCTTTGCTACCTGACCTGACCTCTGCCTGACCTCCATATTGATCCAAAGCTGCCTGTCCTCATCTTGGACTGTTTGAACTACATGTAATCAGTGTTTTCTGATCTTGGCCTTGTCCCTGACTATGATTCTGCCTGATCCCTTGGTGCACTGCACCTATGTCTCTGACCTCCATGGGTCAACTGTCAATCTCACAGAGATTACCTGAGGGTACTCTGCAGCTATGTCCTAATCCCTGCTCAGGGGTTAAAGGGTGAAAACCAGGGAACTGCCAGGATAACGTCCTTAGGAGTTGCCCAAAGTAAAATCTGTTGGTTGACACAGTGGTTCCACTTCCATATCAACTACTATAAAACATTCTAGGTGATTAGGACAAGTATTTGAAGAGGCTATTGGGATGTTCTCTATCTGTAGGTGTTAAAGTCGAGTATTTGGATAAGTGCTTGGGATGCTCTCTATTTCTAGGTGATAAAGACAAATATTTGGATAAATCATTGGAGTGCTCTCTCTCGCTCGCTCTCCAAAAGGGATGATTTAACTGACTGTGCAGTCTGTTATTAAACAGGTGAATTGTTACCACCAGCTACCATCCTTCTACTGATATATCACTTTGACATTACTAATGTTGTCCTCGTATTAAATAGTTTGACTAACAATTTGTCTATCTTCAGGATAGATCATCAATATCAAATAGGCAGGAATCTGCCCCCCTTTAACCCTGCTGATCAACTGTTTGAAGAGAAGGCAGCTCGTTTATCTGCTCGCTTGCTCAATAGCAGCCGGAAGTGTGGCATCCCCATTCACTTCTATGGAATGGCTCTATCTGTTCAAGTGGATAGGATGGAGCCATCCCATAGAAGTTTATGGGAACTCGTACGTGTAATTACCCTTCTTGCCGTGTAAACAGATCAGAGAAGGCAGCCCTCGTACGTGCCT
Organism: Rhinella marina; assembly: GCA_900303285.1. Taxonomy (NCBI): domain Eukaryota; kingdom Metazoa; phylum Chordata; class Amphibia; order Anura; family Bufonidae; genus Rhinella; species Rhinella marina. Next base: position 77,522 of record ONZH01011400.1, on the reverse strand, counting down.
TCTCTTCAAACAACTGATCAGAGGTAGTGCCAGGTGTCAGATCCCCGCCAATCTGATATCAATGACCTATCCTGAGGATATCTCATCAATAGTGAAAAGTAGACAACCCCTTTAATACTATTACACATCTCCGTACTACCAAGAACAATTATAGTGTGCAACAGCAATATTATTGTAATGAGAATAATCCTCAAAGTCTGAAACATTTTTCTCAATTGGAATAAATACTTGTAAATGTATGTACATACATAATGTGCCATAGTCTGACATGAGCAGGAAAGGCATCTGTACCACCCTGGTGAACTCCGCTGCCTCCCATTAATTCCCAGTTCTGCTATAGATTACATTCTTGGGATCTCTCTACCTCTGTCCGAGGAAGTATTTCTCTGCACCATTTGCTGCATAATGTATGTATTGCATGCACTGAGTTCATCATAAATTCTTGAAGGGCTCTTTGTACATATTTTCAGTATGAAAAGGTCTTGAGCAATTTGCCATTGGACCTTTTAGCACATGTGTACACATGTACTTAACATGATTTATTGATAGCATGAGAAATACATTGGGACATATAGCACAGAAAGGTTACTTGGAACAAAACCAGGGCAATGCCAGCGAAAGATTTTCTATCTCAGATACACATGGAAAAACAGTAGAAATTCAATGTCGAATGTGAAGTTTAGTTAGATTCTAAAAACCTGGTAAATACTTAATGTGAACGAATCTATCTAAGCTCCACTGATGGCTGCGCTATTCCGAGTATTCATAGCTCCATACCATAAGTTCTAAAATTTAGAAATAGAAAAAAGTAAGTATCCTCTCTATCAACTGTTGGCCCACCGCCTTGTCCATAAGTGAGATCCCATCTGGGATGCCATGTTGCTCATATCTTCTATCAAGTTCACTGGAGCAATTGCTTCTCCAAAATAGATAGAAGGTATTGGCTCTGAATAAAAAGTGTCATCACTGTGAGTCACATCTAAGATTTGTGAGGCACCTAAAAGATAATGCAGCTGGAACCAGGGCTGTGGAGTTGGTAAGCCAAAGCCCCGACTCCAATTCCGACTCCTCAATTTTCCCTAACTCCGACTCCCAATCCGACTCTGACTCCCTCATACATGGCGCATGTTTAAGTGATAACTTTAAACAAACTTTGCATAAATCAATCATACAGATATGTGATGACAAAAAAAGGTTTGCAATACATATTTTACTAGATATCTTTACTCTGAACTTTCAGTATCAGGCTTCTCTGGCTACAGCTCACTAAGAGCCTGATGTATGACAACTCTCTAGGTCTAAGACTTTCTTTGTTGCCCATAGCAACCAATCAGAGCTCCCTTTCATTTCTCCAGAGCACCATATGAAATAAAAGGTGAGCTCTGATTGTTTTATGGGCAACAAAGAAACTTCTACACCTAGACAGTTTTCATACATAAGGTCCAGGGTGTTTTACATCAGAGGAAAAGCAAACTAAAACATAAAACATCAGAGAGAGCATGCGCTGGACAAGTGATTTATGCACAGTTTATTGAAAGTTTAGATATACTAAGGAGTACTTGTCTTAAATGGGTTGTCTCACTTTAGCATGTGACATATATCATGTAGACAAAGTTAATACAAGGCACTTACTAATGTATTGTGATTGTTCATATTGCTTCCTTTGCTGGCTGGATTCATTTTTCCATCACATTATACACTGCTCATTTCCATGGTTACAGACTACCCTGCAATCCATCAGTGGTGGTCGTGCTTTCACACTATAGGCAAAAGCATCAGCCCCTCTAGTAGCCGAGACCATGGGAGCGCACATAGGCTAGTGCTTTTTCCTATATTGTGGAAGCACGGCCAGCACTGATGGATTGCAGGGTGGTATGTAACCATGGAAACAAGCAGTGTATAATGTGATGGAAAAATGAATCCAGTCAGCAAAGAAAGCAATATGGACAATCACAGTATATTAGTAAGTGGCTTTTATTAACTTTCTCTACATGATAAATGCCACTTATTGAAGTGAGACAACCCCATTTAAAGGGATTTTCTCAGCAGGTTGACTCACTGGCTGACAGGCAGTTTGCACTCACCTGTCTCCTCAGGCTATGGGTGGGTCTCCAGCAGTAATTAGCATATATTAACTTACTCTGACAGAGCAGGAGATTGTGATCTCTAATACAATTACAGGTAAAGCTTCTCAGTCCTCACAACACTTGTACCTTTTGCTTACTGCAGATAATCACTCAGAGCTCAGTCCCATCATTCTTCACTGCTCTCAGCCAATCACATAACAGTCTTTCTGGTCTGCAGGTTACCATAGAAACCTCTGTGCAGTGAGAGACCTGCTAAACTGTCTATAGTTCATGACTGACCAATGTATTTAAAAAACGTCTTCTTTTAACTGTCCCTGAAAGCTAATCTTTGTAACTAGTGAGAAAACCCCTTTAATCCTGTTTTCTCTAGTAGATCTGAGATGAGTGCAGCCATTCCTTCCCAGTGCCCTTTTCCTCTGATCTGTAGCAGAGGAGTTTCACTTCTGAGCATCTACATAAAGGGCAGCACAGGTCATCTCAACTGAAAGCCTAGATCCTTAGTTCAGGAATAGAACAGACATTTATAGGACATTTCATCACTTTCACTGAACTAACTGTACCAATTTATTCTATATTTGTGGAGTCGGTCCATTTTATACCGACTCCAACTCCACCAAAATGGACACTGACTCCGACTCCACAGCCCTGGCTGTAACAGCAACTTAAACTAGACTAGATGAATAGACATCTTAATATTATATGTTGCTTTCAATTCTATGGGGGATAGTTATGAGATGATCTTGTTTTTTCAGTTTCTTACTGTTTAGTCTTACTGTCCATAGTGTATGAATAGCAATATAGTGGACAGTCTTAGATTCCCCAAGTGACATCATCTCATGGCTAGCACTTGTGGTGGTCTGTTATTTTCTGGGTCAACTTTGATTAAAAAAGGTACTTGTTTTATAGATTACTATGTTAGATAACCCCTTTTAGCTAGGTCCATCATTGTGTTAGAGGCTCTATTAGGAGGCACTGTCAAATATTCTGCCCCCCCAAAAAAAAGCTGACAAATTTTATTCTAGTAAAATGATGACCATCGTGTAGGAAACCAGAAGACTTCTATAGTATGCAGTGGGGTCCACTGGGTGCTGTTGGTATCAGTGCAGATTCATCACTGATGTTATTTAGGGTTTTTCTTCCTATGATGAAACACAAGCAGAGAAGAGAATCTAGCCTTAACATCAGTTTTTCTTTCAGTCTTCAGGAAAACCTTAGAGAAGACATCATGATTGATAAAGAAAGCCATCACTTCTTCAGTTAAGTCCCTTGTCTTACGGTGAAGACAAAGTAGTTAGAAAACAGTTTATTTAGAATAAAAGTTACAATGGCGATAAAGATTTTAAGAAATAGAAATAAAAGAGAAGCCCCTAGACTAGATATATCTGGCTTGTACCCAAAGTATGGGTCTTATCAGCCATTTTTCTAGCCAAATGGCATTAGGGTATGTTTTACAATTTTAATGCTAACATCACAAGTTATCATATTATAAATAACAAATATTAGGTTGTCTAGAACACATCACTATATCTTTGATATTTTGTCTACCTTCCCTTGACCCTCCTCAGCTTCCTCCCTGTGTCACGGGGCAGCTATGGACGTCCTATCATAAATTCCTTTCTAGTACGACAAGATTAGTGAATACCTTCTTTAAATGAAAGATGGAAGCTCATTCATTGCATAAAATACAATATTGGTAATGGATTGTTTGTGAAGATGAATATAATTAATTTCCTTTTCAGAACAGAATTTCTGCCATCTTGTGAATATCATCTTTATATAACAAAATCATATCCATGAAGTCTAAATATCCATAATGTTTGTTTTTGTCATAGACTGCCATGCGTTACAATAACCAAGTGTTGGCCTCCACCTTCCATTATGTTATTCCAGTTCTTTTTCCCAGGGTGGTAGCATATATAACTGGCATTTCATATCACGTTTAATTGACTTAACACCTATAGATCTGTACATGAAGTATGAATAGAAGGTAGACAGTAACAAAAGACGTCTGCACTTATATGCAAGGACAACGTTAGAGATGATAAAAGGCCTTTCAGAAGTTGCCGCCAGGTAGGAGTAAGCTGACATTGTTGTTGACGGATAATGAGTAAACCATGATTATAGTTTCTCGGTGGTGGCTCGGAATAAAGCATTAAAATATCAATCACTTGCTGGAGCCTTGGAGAAAGGAACTGACATAAAATGCTGGAGACCATGAAAGGAATGCGCAGTTAACCGCTGTTGACTGCCATTCATGTCATTACATGAAGCAGAGATGTTTTACGGGTTGTTTCTTTCCTTTGGGATAGATTCTTCCTAAAGCCTTTTGTAGCTGACGTTTCTTTGAAATACCAGACCCTAAACTGCTGTGCACCTATATGGCGGGGCGGGTACCCTCTCTTTTGTGTGGATATACAATAAAGAGCTGACAACAAAAGTAGAACCCTTTTCAAAAAAGTTACACAAATTGTTAGATTTCCTTTATGCAACCAGACTCCATCTGTAGATGGGAAGGGGGCAATGTATTTTTGCTTCTACTATTCCTATCATTGGTAGTAACACAACACATGGTACTATTCTTCACAATGTATTTTAACCCCTCAATGATATACATGTGCCAATGACATAGCCATCCATTATTGTTCAGGGCATAATATCCGAGCCTGTGTGTTAAGGAATAAGAGTGTGAATGTTATCTTCAGCTACACTCCCACACTAATGACTGGGATTGGAGAAGACTCTAATTCCAGCACTGATTGCAGTGGGGAAAAAGTCAGAGGACGGCCTTTCACCTGCCCCTGTCAGCCCCTCCTGAAGGTCTCCACGGATGTCTAGTAATAACGTTGTTAGGTCATACCTTAAAAACACCACAAAAGAAGCCTGAGCATTTTACTAACAAACTAAATGCATTGTCATATAAATAGATTATAGTCAAAAATATGTCCACTAAAGGGACTAAATAATTGTAAAACATTAATGACTAAAAATAAATGGAAGTAAACACATGGTGAAAAATAATAAAATAAATGATTAAAAATAAAAATCTCTTTAAAGGGACTGAAAAAGTTCCAAAAAATAACAAAATAAGTTATTAAAAATAAAAGTTCCCCAAGGAGACTTAAAAAAGTTGTGAAACATACTAAAATATATGATCAAAAATAAAATTTACCTTAAAGAGACTGAAAAAATTGCAAAACATTACAAAATAAGTTATTAAAAATAAAAGTTCCCTATGGAGACTTAAAAAAATTGTGAAAAATAAAATAAATGATAAAAATAAAAATCTCCTTAAGAGGACTGAAAAAGTACTAAAATAAATTATAACAAATAAAAGTTCCCTAAAGAGACTTAAAAAATTGTTTTAAAAATAAAATTTGCCTAAAGGGACTTTGTGAGATGATAAAATAAATCATAAAAAATGTACACTTGACCACTACACAAAAAATACCATTAACATCCGTGTTGTACCTATTGAAAAATTCATACTCGTCTGTTCTCAACATTGCATTCCATTTCCTGGTTCCCTTTGGCTGTGGTCAAATCCAGCAGTGACGGGCCTCTCGGGGACATGTCACATCTGGGGCTGGTCATTGGCCACTGTGGAGCATGTAACCCCCTGAAATTTACAGAATCAAGACCAAATGAGAGGCCATTGAATGGAGCTAGGAAGTCGGAACTGAATGAGGTGGAACACGCAAGTATGAGTTTTTCAAAAGGTACAACACACATCAAGGGTCTGTTAAAAAAGTCCTTAAAGCTCGACAACTCCTTTAAGGTACTGAACAGAATTGGTTGTGGTGTATATCAACGTTGCAGAGTTCACCACTAATTCTTCATGTAATTTAGATCTCACCGGATTCTTTGAGCAATTCATGGTTCTCTGCTATTAAATTTGGGTCCTCATCTAAGGACTCCAATCAGTAATGAGAAACATACATCAAGAAATCCCCACTTTTCTACTTTGCTGATGATCTCGACTGAATTGCTAATTGCTGTGCTCTTTGTGAGCGTCCCTCTGCTCCCAGTAATCTCTGAGTTAATTGTGCCATTCATAACTGGCATTACCATACGTATAATCACTGCAATGTTATGTTGAATTAAAGATCACATGCTTCAAAGTAACCGTCCATGAGCCTCATATATCATCAAGTTTTTTTTTATCTGTTTACTGAAATGCTCTTAATTGCAATATTCATCCGTGAAAATAATACGCTATTTCTGGTAATAATATTCAGCACTAACACAATCAACCCAGAGGTACAGTGCAGAAAATATACTGTGGATACAAAACAAGACTCCATTCAAATGATAGAAATGGGCATCTTAATGGATAGGGCATGATCGTATCATGAGATAAGTCAAATAAATATTTTTATATAGCTTTCTATGTCACCTAATAAAATAATATAAAGTCTTTTCATACATACAGTGCATTACAAAAATACACTGTTTTTGTCCTTTTGAGAACACAGATAATGGGTTTGATGCGTTTAGTCTCCACTGTTGCAATAGAAGAAATCTCAGTTTTCATCTTTTTGTAGATGGTGTGGCATTCACAAGGGCTTAAAACCACTTATATAAATAATAATTATATAATATAACTGTATAATCGTCAGGGCAGTGAGCAGAGTCAGAGAACCAGACTAGCTTAGGGTAGAACTAGATTTTGAAGGACCCATGATGTTCAGTAGGCAGAAGTGGAGCAAATTAGCTCTTCTCCAGCGCTAGTGCCAATTATAGGTAACTAACCTGTAAGCAGGGGCGTAATTACCATAGTGGCAGACCATGCGACTGCTATGGGGCCCAGGACAAGAGGGGGCCCAGTTGGGATTAACTCTTCTTCTAATAGGGTGAAAACTTGGTCAAGACTCTACCCTCTAAAGCAGGGGTGGGCAATTATTTTTCCCATGGGGCCACATGAGAAATTGGGATGGTTTTAGAGGGCCAGACTAATATAATTAACTCAGTTCTACCCAATACTGTATATAGTATATATATTGTCACCAGGTGTATTTGCAGTTGCTTCTATGCCTGTCACTGGTGTATCTGGACGTGCTGCCTGTCACAAGCACAGAGTACTGGGAACAAGCACTGAATGTTTCTTCTGCAGAGGCAGATTTAACTACATGGCAGGCAGGAAGGACTGAGTACTGCAACTCTCAGTCTCTGCGGTCACGGATCCCGGCAGATACTGCTACACGGCAGGTATGTGGGGTCCAGCTGCAGCGTCTTCCTCGCGACAATGGGCGCGCGATCAGTCTCTGTAATGGCTTTGCGCCGCTGCAGGGGAACCACTCCGGAACCACTCGCAGCTACAGGATTTTCTCTGCACAGTAGCAATGGTCCCTGTGGTCTTTCTAGGTACCAGAGCCGCTTTACTGATGTTTGTTTGGAGTGGTGTGCCTAGGGTGTTTCGCACCCGGGGCGGGTCCTTTCTCTGGTCCCCCTTTCCCCCATATGTTAAAAAATACCCTCACAGTAGTATTGCCCTCATTGTACAACCTTCACAGTAATTTTGTACAGATGTGTGCCCCCTCACAATTGTAATGCCCTCTTTGTGCCCCCTTCACAGTAATAATCCCCATAGTGCCCCCTTTATAGTAATAATGCCCACTGTGCCCCTTCATAGTAATAATGCCCACTGTGCCCCTTCATAGTAATAATGCCCACTGTGCCCCCTTCATAGTAATAATGCCCACTGTGCCCCCTTCATAGTAATAATGCCCATTGTTCCCCCTTCACAGTAATAATGCCCATTGTTCCCCCTTCACAGTAATAATGCCCACTGTGCCCCCTCTGTATTTTGTGAGATGTTGGTACTCATACCGTAAGATATTAGTACTTATACTGTAAGATGTTGATACTCATACTATAGGATGTTAGTACTTATACTGTGAAATCTTTGTTATCTATACTGTAAGATGTTGGTACACCATACTTTAAGACTTTGGCACTTTTTAACTGAATAGGACCTACCGTTTTTGAACCTACGTCTTTTACTGTTTGACTAGTTTGCTTGCTTATTTTGCTGCTGTATTTACCAGATCATTGAAAGCACTGTAACTGACTTGCCTCAAGAGAGTTCAAAGTTGGATAAGGCGTGGGATATAAATGAACAGGAGACAATACTTTTATACCTCCTGTAGGATGCACCAGTTTTGTGACAGTCGTTGGCATGTGAGTTGTTACTCTGGCATATGCTATAGCTGGCAAAATGTGCATAAATGCTGCAGGACTTTGGAGAGAGAGGAAATGGGTTGGCAGTCCTATGTTATAGCAGTTTATATGTCCAATATGGGGAAATATAAATGAATGTAAGAACTGACAAGAGAGCAGGCAATGCCCAGTGAAAAGTTACTAAAAAGTTATTTAATGATATATTTTAGCTCCAAACTGGGAATGTGGCTTACTGCAGCTCCAGCCATAACAGTTATATCCTCACAATGCACTGTTCAGATACATGGTTATAACTAGTGTTAAGCGAATCGAAGCATCCGAAGAGGAATTTAATCCTACGTTTAGGAAAAATTTCATTCTCTACTAAGCCAATTTTCCTCACACTTCGTGATAACAAATAATTTTTCCTAAAATGGCAGCTAGAGTTCTCTTAGAAAGAATGGGAAAAAAAAAACTCACTTCATCCACTTGCTGGTGCAGAGGCAGTAAGCTCCTCTCTTGAGTGGAAAAGACCTGCCTAAGGACCTGTGCTGAGCATGGTGACATCATTGCATGCTCCCCGGCTCCACGTGGTGCACCATTAGGCAGGTGCACTTCTGTCTAAGCGGGAGAGAGATAGATAAATGTTAGATGGATGATATACTGTAAATGAAATGAAATAACCCAACCTGCTATATTTTAAGACTTCTAGGGACAATCTTTGTGCTGGCATGAAGATAGCAAGTATGAGTTAGAAACTGGTCGGTAAAGTTTGATTGTGATACAACAAGCATTAAATCACTTACTTGCCCACTTTTGAGAAGTAAAATATGGGAGATTCTGAGAAGCAATAAATTAAGGACATTGCAAAATTGTCAAAACATCTTAGACCAGATCCCATCATGCATACAGACCCCCTTAACAAATACAGACCTGAACTCCTAAAAAGAGACTCCAGTCCAGATCCCTAAAGAAATAAGAACCCAAGACATCTAAAATGCAGACCGTAGACGGAAATCCCAAAATAGATACAAACCGCAGACAAGACCTCCAAAATGAAATAGACTCCAGACAAGACTCCCTAAATAAATAAGGACCCCATATAAGACCTCCAAAATAATACAGACCCTAGACAAAGTCTCCAAAATAATATAGAGCCTAGACAAGACTAAATAAACACAGACCCCCAAACAAGACCTCCAAAATGAAAAAGACCCTAAACAAGACTTCTAAAATAAATACAGATCACAGACAAAATCTTCAAAATAATATGGACCCTAGACAAGACTCCCTAAATAAATAAAGACCCCATACAAGACCTCCAAAGTAATACAGACCCCAGACAAAGCCTCCAAAATAACATAGAGACTAGACAAGACTAACTCCATAAACACAGACCCAGGCTAGACCTCCAAAATAGACTGAGGCCAGGTCACCTAAATAAATTCAGACCTCAGAACAAACCAGCAACACCATAGACAATGATACTATCCCGGCATAAGGACTTTGATTGGGGCAGTGCCTAGAGAGGACTGCAGAAATGAGAAGAGATGAGTAATTAGACACTGCACAAAGGAAACTTGTCATTTCTTTTGGGAGGCTGGGGAGGGGAGGGCATGAGAGAATCCCCATCTTGAACCTTCTGGGAGAGTCATTACATATGCAAAGCCTCTACAACATAATGAAATACAATTACACACAAAATGAAAAAATATCAAATATAAATAAAATTAACTTTGAAGGCCACATTTCATGAAGCAACTAAGAAAATGAAGAAGACCTTCTTCACAAGTGATTGTTTATCCATTCCATTCGTTAACATGGCTGAGATTAGATTTGGAATGGAGATGTTTTCTCTCACCTTTACATCCCTGATGGACGATTCATTTACTTGGGAAATGTGGAAACATATTATTTTCTTGAAAATGCATTTTACAAGTAATGGAGATAACGGGAGATGAAAAACAAAATGCCATTGTAAATGTCAGATTGTGATATATTTTTTCTCCAGGAAACATTAGTAAGGAAATTATCCCTTCAAGACGGAGAATACCTGCTGTAATAACAGCGGCCACTACTTCTATGGCTTAAAGCAATGGTCCATTAAATCAGTTACACCGAGAAGCCCCTCAAAGTGACTCCCACTCTTATGAATTTAAATGCATACTACATGATATAAGGGATATTGATCCATAGGCATCATCATTTTATGCTTCCGTAGCATACACATCAAGTTGTCATCTAAGGTTACGACTAGACAGTCATTCCCAGTTATATGTCAAAGTTACACATGTGGTGCAGTTTTCTTTTTCTCCTTGATTTAATGTTAGTAGAATAATATTGATAAGTCTTATCCATAGCCTTCATCATTTTATGCTTCTGTAGCCTACTTGTCATCTAAGATTAAGGCTAGACAGTCAATCTCGGTTACATGTTAAAGTCGCACATCTGGTGCAATTTTCTTGTAGCTGACTCACAGGTCTTTTTTTCCCCAAGGTTTTTTTTTTTTTAGAAAAGAATAATATTGATAAATCTGATCCATGGTCATCATCATTTTAGGCTTCCGTAGCATACACATCAAATTGTCATCTAATATTAAAGGTAGATAATCATTTTCAGTTAAAGTTGTACATTTGGTGCCGTTTTCTTGCAAATTAGTCACCGGCCTTTTTCTCCTTGATTTAATTTTCATAATTTTATGCCTCTGTAGAATACTTGTCATCAAAGACCAAGGCTAGACAGTCATTCTTAGCTACATGTTAAAGTCGCACATCTGGTGCAATTTTCTTGGGACTTACTCACAGGTCTTTCTCTTCCCATTTTTTTTTTTTTGTGGAATAATATGATGAATCTGTTCTATGGTCATCATCATTTTATGTTTAAGTGTTATCAATAATCACCATCATTTTGTGTTTCTGTAGCTTATATCAAATTGTCATCTAATACTAGAATAGACAGTCATTCCCTTATAAATGTTAAAGTCGCACATTTGGCACAATTTTCTTGAAACTTTGTCACAGGTCTTTTTTCACTCATTTTTTATTTTATTTTTTTTTAAATAGAATAGTATTGATTAGTTTTGCAGTGTTGTACACATCTTCCACTAAAATGAATGAGAAGTGACTAGTCATAGAACTAAATCACCCCAAAACAAAGTTACAGTGAGGTGCATCTTTGTTGTAATGTCAAGTTGTAATGAAATGTGAACTAATTATAGAGGTAACTGATTTTCTATACATGCTCAAAGTCTTTCAAATTTACTGGATGAGAGTCATGCAAACAGTCATTTAAACTCATTACTTTCTCGGTTCTGCTATTTTACTTTTCGTCAGAGCAAAAAGTGTAAAATGTTGTCTACACCACTAGGTGGTGCTTTATAGTATTGAACTATATGGGCCTGGATGAAAGTACTTTGTATCGCTCATAGACAGGATTTCTCTCATCATCCCACCATGTGGTTAGAGATAATATTGCAAATCAAAAATTGTTTTTCTAAATTTATATTAAAATTAATTAAATTTCTTGGTCAAAGGTTTGCAAAAAATAACTTTTGCTTTCTTTGGTAAGACTCTGTTGTCAAAGTTACCTGTATATAGCTAATAGTTCATATAGTATTCCCAGAGAGCAAACTAGAGTATCTAAAAAGTTCCAGATATTTACTGAAGTATTCTGAGCTACAATACCAGGCACAACCTATAGACATGAGTCACGCTGTTTAGAAGTTAAAACATTTTTGTTTCTTAGACAACCCCTTTAAGAGAGTTGATTTAAAACTTTTCTCTGATGGCTGCAATACCTTCCAGGTGTCAATGAATTATATTTCTCTTTTAATAATAACTAGCAGAAAGACCTGGCTTCGCCTGGGTATATTTCATCTATTTCATTTAATGTTTGTGTGTGTGTGTCATTAAAAGATATCGAGAGTGACCTCTTTAACATTAACCTCCACAGCAGCCTGCCCCTTAACAGTAACATCCACAGAGCCCTCTCCTTTAACTGTGACCTCCATAGCAGCTAGGGTGGCCACTGTCTTCACACCAGAAAGATCGCAATACTAGTAGCTCACAAAGTAATAAACTACTCCTTTTTTGTTCACACTTGTAAATCTTAACCAAAGTTTAAGTCTATGTAAAATAAAATTATTTTTTCTCAGACTGCCCATAAATTTCAGGACATCACATCAGACCCCCATATCAGCCCTCCATGTCAGAACTCCATCAGCCCTCCTTGTCAGACCCCCAACAGACCTCATATCAGCCCACTATGGCCCCATATCAGCCCACTATGCCCCCATACCATCTCACTGTGTTCCCACCAGACCTCAGATCAGCCCACTGTGCCCCCATCAGACCTCAGATCAGCCTACTGTGCCCCCTTCAGACTTCAGACCAGCAGAATGTGCTCCCATCAGACCTCAGATCAACAGTATTTGCCCCCATCAGACCTCAGATCAACAGTATTTGCCCCCATCAGACCTCAGATCAGCAGAATGTGCCCCCATCAGACCTCAGATCAGCAGAATGTGCCCGCATCAGACCTCAGATCAGCAGAATGTGCCCCCATCAGACCTCAGATCAGCAGAATGTGCCCCCATCAGACCTCAGATCAGCAGAATGTGCCCCCATCGGACCTCAGATCAACAGTATGTGCCCCGTCAGACCTCAGATCAGCAGAATGTGCCCCCATCAGACCTCAGATCAGGATATTGTGCCCCCATCAGACCTGAGATCACAGCAGTATGTGCCCCCATCAGACCTCAGATCAACAGTATGTGCCCCCATCAGACCTCAGATCAGCAGAATGTGCCCCCATCAGACCTCAGATCAGCAGAATGTGCCCCCATCAGACCTCAGATCAACAGTATGTGCCCCCATCAGACCTCAGATCAACAGTATGTGCCCCCATCAGACCTCAGATCAGCAGAATGTGCCCCCATCAGACCTCAGATTACAGCAATATGTGCCCCCATCAGACCTCAGATTACAGCAGTATGTGCCCCCATCAGACCTCAGATTACAGCAGTATGTGCCCCCATCAGACCTCAGATTACAGCAGTATGTGCCCCCATCAGACCTCAGATCAGCATCTTGTGCCCCCATCAGACCTCAGATCAGCAGAATGTGCCCCCATCAGACCTCAGATCAACAGTATGTGCCCCCATCAGACCTCAGATCAACAGTATGTGCCCCCATCAGACCTCAGATCAGCAGAATGTGCCCCCATCAGACCTCAGATTACAGCAGTATGTGCCCCCATCAGACCTCAGATTACAGCAGTATGTGCCCCCATCAGACCTCAGATTACAGCAGTATGTGCCCCCATCAGACTCAGATCAGCGTCTTGTGCCCCCATCAGACCACAGATCAGCAGAATGTGCCCCATCAGACCTCAGATCAACAGTATGTGCCCCCATCAGACCTCAGATCAGCAGAATGTGCCCCCATCAGACCTCAGATTACAGCAGTATGTGCCCCCATCAGACCTCAGATCAGCGTCTTGTGCTCCCATCAGACCACAGATCAGCGTCTTGTGCCCCCATCAAACCTCAGATCAGCGTCTTGTGCCCCTATTCAGCCACTTATAAAAACCTTACTTACCTGTCCTGTGCTGCCACTGCCCTCCGGTCCCGCACTCCACTCTCTTCCCTGCCGGCACGCACTATGACCTGACGCTGCAGCGTCAGGTCATAGGGCACAGGCAGCAAGCACAGACAGTCTTAGCTGCAAAGTCTAGGGATCAGTGTTCGCTGCTGTGCTGCTGTCGCCTTGCTCCTCTTCACTTGCGCGCTGTTTCCCCAACTGCCACTCCCGTCCCCCTTCTGTGCAGAGAAGGAACTTAGAGGGCGGGACTATTGGGGAACAGCGCGCTGCCTGTAATTAATTGTGAGTATGTTGGGGGCTGGTGGTGACATTGTTTTATTGTTGGGGTGGAGTGCTATCAGATATCAGGAGGAGAAGTGGGGAGCGCAGCTTGAAGCAAGGGAATACGGAGCGGCATCCACCAGCAGTGTTTAACTGCTGTGTGAATGCCGCCCCTCAGAAAAACATAAAACTGCCGCCTGAGGCGAGATCCTCAGCTCGCCTCATGGCAGAAGCGGCCCTGCGCAGAATCAGTCTCTTAGTACCTACCATTGCCAAGAACAAGAGGGCGTTAGGTCCAGTTATGAAACAGCCCAATGATTATGTCTGGCTGTTTCCGATACTCCCATTTAATTCTATGGAGAGGGATAAACATCAGCAGAATGTGCCCCCATCAGATCTTGCTCTCCAGCCAATATCATGGCCTAATAGTCCTTAATTTTTGGCAATTATTGTGGTTAATTTGTCACATATTGCTATAAATCAGGTATACCTAGGTCACTTTGACTTAGTGTATGGCCACACATAGCGGCCATGCTGTGGGCTGGTTGTGTTCCATTTTAGGAAAACTGATTGGTTATCATAAAGTGCAAGGAAATACGGAGTTGTTGAGAATCAAATTTTTCCTAAATTTCGGACTGAATTGTGCTTCGAATGCTTCACTTCGCTCAACAATACTTACAATGTATTTGGATTAATAAGAAGGGCAAGAAAGAATAGTAAAGACCTAATTAACCCATAACATATCAAAGAACAGTCAGACAACAGTCATAGAGAAGATCCAATTTTTTCAAAAAGTTGCATTCTTCTTCCATGTTGCCTTGCCATTCTAGTTGTCCTATGGCAATGGCACCTGGTGAGGAAAGGGTTGAAGCCGCCTGGCTGTACTGTAAATGAATGTGGCTGCTGTGTGCGGCCTGCCCCATGAAGCATGCAGGCTTAGAGCAAGTGTTAATCAGAATGAATTCAGCTGTTCTACATTCCCACAAAAGCTGGATGATTGACAGCTATAAGTTTGCTGAATAGGCTGCCGGATGATTTAATTATACTCATCATTTCTTCATTGTGCCCTAAACCATATTAAATATATGGGAATATCAGTCAATTGCTGCAGAGCTCCATTGTTTAATGACATCTTCCCTAGTGCCTGAGTCATAGAAACTTGTTTTATTGCTCTATTTGAAGATACCTCGCTCTATGGGAATAGTCTGTTAATGACAAACTGGATATACAGTTGTATATCAGACACATGGTATGTGTATATACAAGAGTATAAATACTCAAGAATGGGCAGTACCAGCACAGTGTAAAGCTCTTGGCCTGTTTCCCTTATGGCAATGGCAAGTTTTGTTCACGTACTGCATGTGATCAAGGATGTCCATTGGCTTCATATGAACAACATGGACTGCCTATGTGGAATCTACGCCCTTGTATATATACGCCACAGCTTAGTGTTTCTATAGGTATCCACACTCCACCTCAAAGTTAGGCAGTTTGGGCGTGAAAATTTGGCTCAAGTTGTTTTAAGGCAAAATTTTTAGGCCACCTGATTCCATCGGCCTATTGACCATCAGGCCTACATACATCATATTTTTACTGTGCCAAGCTGATCACTTAGACCTGATTTAGTTCCAATTCCACTTTTTCTTATCATGATGTCCTCTTTACTTTTGCAAGTTGTTTAGACTTTAATCCCACTAAAGTCACACCACCTGATTTAATAAGACTTTGGTCTTTTATGGTCATTTTACTTTCTTTTACTAAGATGAGCTCTTCACTTTGGCAAGTTTTTTGTTCTTTTTTTTTTACATTTTACCCCACCATATTCATAGCTCTTGAGTCGTTAGGTCTATCAATGATCACTGTAGATCCCAAATCATTTTTTCTTACCCTGGTAGACTCTTCATTGATTAGATACTAAGGATCATTGGTGAAATATTATGGTATTCTTATACAGACCAGGACCATCCCACCCATGGTCTATATTATTTAAAAATCTAGTGGCCTAGTCTTAATTTGTAAAGATCAAATTGGACACCTACAGCACAGAAGGATGAAGATGGCTCTTCATTGAGCAGATAACTAGGGACCAGTTTAATAAAAAAACAGATTCAATGCAGTAAAAAAGCTCATGTCTGGAAGAAACAAGTCGGATATTTTTGGTTGGCTGAAAATTGCATGAATGTCATTTTGATGGACGCGAGGACAGTGTTTTATTGGCTTGCAGTGTTTATTTTCATGGTGTTTCCAACTATATATCACATTCCTGTTCACATGAATCACCTCAATAAGACAATAGTTGCTGGTCCTGCTGAATTCCAGACATGTATTATAACTCAGCTTGGTTGGATGCACAAGAATTATCCAAAATACAAAATCGTCTGTCGGCTACAGAAATAAAAAGCAGCCAAAGGTAAAGACAGACAGAAGCTATAAAATGACACAAAATTACAGTTCCCAGACTACATTATCCTCTTCACCACTCACGGTGTATTTGAACCAGGGTGCTGAAACATTCTATGATGCATTTTGGCTCCAGCAATTTTTTTTAAGAATATGATAACAGTAATTTATCTTTCAAAAATTGACATCCCGTGTACTTTCTTTACCTGTAATAATATTTAACACATATGGCTCTCTCCGGTCACATAGCTTAATTGGGAGGAGTACCACTGAGCTAGAAGCCTTTTTTTTAGGTTGTACTGTGTCTTCAGTCATTTGTATCAATTCCTCAGGTCCGGTCAATGATTCCACAATCTTTTCTAATAACAACCTTCTTGGTCCTCGTTTCAATTAAATTGTCTAAGGCTGATGGTTCAGCGTCTCCTTATTGAATAACACTTTCCGAGATGTTCACAATGGAAGAATTCAGCGGTAAAAGTGCAGAAATAGCTCTTATGAATAAGGAACACAACAAATAAAGAATGCTTCCAACTTGATTTTTAAGTGTGTCTGCCAGTATAACAGTGCCCTAAGTACAAGAATATAACTACAATTATACTGCCTCCTATGTACAAGAATATAACTAATATAATATTGACCCCTATGTACAAGAATATACCTACTATAATACTGCCTCTATGTACAAGAATATAACTACTATAATACTGCTCCTATGTACAAGAATATAACTACTATAATACTGCTCCTATGTACAAGAATATAACTACTATAATACTGCTCCTATGTACAAGAATATAACTACTATAATACTGCTCCTATGTACAAGAATATAACTTTTATAATACTGCCTCCTATGTACAAGAATATAACTACTATAATACTGTTCCTATGTACAAGAATATAACTACTATAATACTGCTCCAATGTACAAGAATATAATTACTATAATACTGCCTCCTATGTACAAGAATATAACTACTATAATACTGCCTCCAATGTACAAGAATATAACTACTATAATACTGCTCCCATGTACAAGAATATAACTACTATAATACTGCTCCTATGTATAAGAATTTAACTACTATAATAATGCCTCCTATGTACCAGAATATAACTACTATAATACTGCCTCCTATGTACAAGAATATAACTACTATGATACTATTCCTATGTACCAGAATATAACTAGTATAATACTGCTCCTATGTACAAGGATATAACTACTATAATGATTAGAGATGAGCGAGTAGTGAAATATTCGAAAGTTCGAAATAGAATTCGAATAGACCGCGAAATTCGACTATTCGACCGAATATCGAATCCCATTAAAGTCTATGGGAAAAAAATGCTCGCCACTTGGAAATCTCAATTCGACCACTTGGAGATCACCAAGTCCACCCTGAAACCTCAGAAAAGGATGCCAACACTGCTGGAATGCAACTGGGACAGCAGGGGAAGCATGTCTGGGTGCATATAACGCGCCCAAGTCGCACTATTACGCCACTATCACAGCCTCTCAACAATACACTCCAAAGACAATCTAATCTCTCTGTAAAGTGAGACCATACAAGGAAACCTTCTTTCCTCTACATTGCCATGGACCCCAAGCCAAACTAGACAAAAAAGAAGATGAAATTCTGCACCCCTTAAAATCACGTTGCCTATGACAACCACAGATGGCATAGGCAAGGGGGAAAGCAAATAGACCCCACCCCTAATTGTCATTGTATGTGTGTGTGTGAAATGTGGTCAGACATGTCTTCTTTAAAATGTAAAAACAACTCAAACACATGCAGAAGCCTTAAAATGCCCAAATTGTTGGCGCTAGAGATATCAGTGACCCGACCTGGCCCAGTGTCATGTCTAGCAGGTAAAGCAGTGGGGATGTGGAGGGATGCGTAGGACCGCAAAAGGCAGGAAGAGGCCGTGGGCTGGCCAGAGGCTCATGGAAAATTTTGTGGAGGCCCAAGAGGTGAGACGTCTTAAAAATTGTGTGGAGGCTAAAGAGGTGAGACCTCTTAAAGATTTTGTGGAGGCCCAAGAGGTGAGACCTCTTTAAAATTATGTGGAGGCCCAAGAGGTGAGACCTCTTTAAAATTATGTGGAGGCCCAAGAGGTGAGACCTCTTAAAGATTTTATGGAGGCCCAAGAGGTGAGACCTCTTAAAGATTTTGTGGAGGCCCAAGAGGTGAGACCTCTTAAAGATTTTGTGGAGGCCCAAGAGGTGAGACCTCTTAAAGATTTTGTGGAGGCCCAAGAGGTGAGACCTCTTAAAGATTTTATGGAGGCCCAAGAGGTGAGACCTCTTAAAGATTTTGTGGAGGCCCAAGAGGTGAGACCTCTTAAAGATTTTGTGGAGGCCCAAGAGGTGAGACCTCTTAAAGATTTTATGGAGGCCCAAGAGGTGAGACCTCTTAAAGATTTTGTGGAGGCCCAAGAGGTGAGACCTCTTAAAGATTTTGTGGAGGCCCAAGAGGTGAGACCTCTTAAAGATTTTGTGGAGGCCCAAGAGGTGAGACCTCTTTAAAATTATGTGGAGGCCCAAGAAGTGAGACCTCTTTAAAATTATGTGGAGGCCCAAGAGGTGAGACCTCTTAAAGATTTTATGGAGGCCCAAGAGGTGAGACCTCTTAAAGATTTTGTGGAGGCCCAAGAGGTGAGACCTCTTAAAGATTTTGTGGAGGCCCAAGAGGTGAGACCTCTTTAAAATTATGTGGAGGCCCAAGAAGTGAGACCTAAAAGATTTTGTGGAGGCCCAAGAGGTGAGACCTCTTAAACATTTTGTGGAGGCCCAAGAGGTGAGACCTCTTAAAAATTATGTGGAGGCCCAAGAGGTGAGACCTCTTAAACATTTTGTGGAGGCCCAAGAGGTGAGACCTCTTAAAAATTATGTGGAGGCCCAAGAGGTGAGACCTCTTAAACATTTTGTGGAGGCCCAAGAGGTGAGCCATAAACATATACATTTTTCTTATTTACGGAGCAATTCTACGGCGGTTAAGGAGGAGGAGGAGGAGGTGGAGGAGGAAATGGCACTTCATACAGATGGCACTTCACTTTTGGCTGCTTTCCACGGTTGGAGAAGCAAAGTCCGGGTCAATCCACTTGCTGTTCATTTTGATTAGCGTCAGCCTGTCCGCACTGTCGGTTGACAGGCGGCTGCGCTTATCGGTTATAATGCCCCCGGCTGCGCTGAACACCCTTTCTGATAGCACGCTGGCGGCAGGGCAGGCAAGCACCTCCAAGGCGTACAGGGACAGTTCCAGCCACGTGTCCAACTTGGAGACCCAGTAAGTGGAGGATGCCGAGGGATCGGGGAGGACAGGGGTACGGTCTGCCAGGTACTCCCGCAACATCCGCCGATACTTGTCCCTCCTGCTGATAGCGGGCCCCGCAGTGATGGAAGTTGCACGAGGGGGTGCCATGAACGTGTCCCACACCTTGGAGAGTGTTCCCCTGGTGGCTGTGGGCCTGATTGATGTTGTGGGACTCTGGGAGACCCTCTCCTCTCTGCCGCCAGCGATGGTGGGTGGGAAAATCTCCATCATGTTCTGCACGAGTTCCCTCTGGTATTCCAGCAATCGATTCGTCCTCTCCTCTACCGGAATAAAAGAGGAGACGTTATCTTTATACCGGGGGTCCAGGAGTGCGAAGACCCAGTACAGTTTGTTCTCCACTATCCGGACAACACGTGTGTCCCGGGAAAAGCAGCCCAGCATGAAGTCAGCCATGTGTGCCAGACTCTGAATAGGCATGACCTCACTGCCCCCACCAGAAGGATCACTTGCCATTTCCTCCTCTTCCTCTTCCGCCTCCTCTCCGCCCCATCCGCGCTGAACCAATGGGACGCACACAGCCTGACTGCTACCCTCGCCGCCAGCATCCTCCTCCTCTTCCACAGCCACCTCCACGTCGTCCTCCTCCTCATCCTCCTCCTCCTGCAACTGCCACCGTGAAGCAGACAAAAGTGTGGTCTGACTGTGTAGCTCCGTTGCGTCTCCTCCTACCCCCGTCTCCTCTGCGTGCAATGCGTTCTCCCTTATTGCGATGAGCGATTCTTTAAGGACGCCTAGGAGCGGGATGGTTACGCTCACTATAGCGTCCTCGCTGCTGACCTTCTTGGTGGACTCCTCAAAGATACGCAGTACATCGCATATGTCTGCCATCCATGGCCACTCGTGGTTGGCAAACTGAGGGAGCTGAGTTGGAGGCACGCGTGGATTCATAATCTGGTACTCCATCAATGCTCTCTGCTGCTCACACACCCTGGCCAACATGGAATAGGTGGAATTCCAGCGAGTCGGCAGGTCGCACAACAGCCGATGTTCAGGCAAATGGAGGCGTTGCTGGAGTTTTTTTAAGCTAGCAGCAGCTACAGTTGACTTCCGAAAGTGAGCGCACAAGCGCCGCACTTTCACCAGTAGCTCTGCCAGGTTGGGGTAAGTCTTCAGAAATTTTTGGACTACCAGATTAAAAACGTGGGCCAGGCATGGTACGTGATTGAGTTCGGCAAGCTCCAGAGCCGCCACCAGGTTACGGCCGTTATCGCACACGACCATGCCTGGTCCTAGCTGCAGCGGCGACAGCCACATCTCCGTCTGCTGCAATATGGCGTCCCTCACCTCTGGGGCGCTGTGCTTCCTGTCGCCCAAGCTGATGAGCTTTAGCACCGCCTGCTGACGTCTCCCCGCACCAGTGCTGCAACGCTTCCAGCTAGCGGCTGAGGGAGATGTTAAGGCACAGGAGGAGGAGGAGGAGGAGGAGGAGGAGGGGGGTTTATCAGAACCCATGCTGGCAATCTTGGGTGGGGGTGGTAGGTAGGCCGTCTCTGTTTGCGACCCCGTCCCCGCTTCCACTACATTCACCCAGTGTGCCGTCAAAGAGATGTAGCGTCCCTGGCCGCAAGCGCTTGTCCACGAGTCGGTGGTCAAGTGGACCTTTGCGCTGACTGCGTACCTCAGGGCCCGCCTGATGTTACGCGACACGTGCTGGTGCAGGGCGGGGACGGCACTCCGGGAAAAGTAGTGGCGGCTAGGGACGGAATAGCGAGGTGCGGCAGCCGCCATCAGGTCGCGGAAGGCCTGCGTCTCCACAAGCCTAAACGGCAACATCTCCAGGGCCAGCAGTTTGGAGATGTGGCAGTTTAAGGCTTGGGCTTGGGGGTGACTCGAGGCGTACTTCCGCCTGCGGTCGAACGCCTGCGAGATGGACAGTTGATGGGACGAGGAGTGTGAAGGTGCAGGCGAAGAGGCGGGGGAAGGGGAGGCTGAAGGAGAAGGCCCCAAAGTAGCCGAGGCAGAGGCAGATGTGGAGGTGTCCTGGCTGGAGGTCTGGACCGCAGTGGCAGCACACAACAAAGGGGAAGAGGCAGTGGCAGCAGGACCGGGCGCAGGTTGTATTGCGTTTGCTCTCTCCCACTCAGCCCAGTGCTTGACTTCCAAGTGACGCCGCATGCCTGAGGTGGTCAGATTGCTCTTCTCAGAGCCCCTACTCAGTTTTGAGTGGCAGAGTGTGCAAACCGCGCTCAGTTTGTCATCCGCACAAACATTAAAAAATCTCCACACCACAGAAGTACGAGGCCTCGATGGGGGAGCTTCGCGCGACTGCCCGCTGCCGGGAACAGCTTCGGCCGTGCTGGCTGTGGCCTCACTACTCTGTCTGGACTGTCCTCTGCCTCTGGACATCCCCTGTGCCCCTGTGGACATCCCTCTGCCTCTGGACATCCCTCTGCCTCTGGACATCCCTCTGCCTCTTGCTGCCTTTTTCGGTGCTGCGCAGACCACCACCTCTCCACTGCTTTCCCCGCTGGACATCACCCCTGGCCAAGTGGGGTCGGTCATTTCGTCATCCACCACCTCCTCTTCCTCACTCTGCTCCTCCTCCTGCCCACTGGACATTCCAACAGCCTCCCTTGATGGCAACTGCGTCTCATCATCATCATCGCTCATGATAACAGATGCTGGTTCAGGGTCCACATCAGCAGGAGATGGCGAATACTCAAGTGTTTGGGCATCACTACAAACAAATTCCTCTGCTAGCTCCTGGGATTCTTCCGGCACATCTGAAAAAGGACCCGAAAAGAGCTCCTGGGAGGGGTCAAGGGTGGGATGACTCTGTTGGCCAGGTGTGGAGGAAGGAGGGTCAGAGTGAGACTGTGTGGATGACTGGCTGGTGGACAACTGTGTGGAAGCGCTATCGGCTATCCATTGCACCACCTGTTCAACCTGCTCAGGCCTCAACAGCGGTGTAACTCGCCCCCTGCTTAACTGTCCCATAAAGGCAGGGATTCTGGATGAGTGGGATCCTGGCTGACCCTCACCAGCACGCATTGTATCCCCACTGGCTTCAACAAGGCCACCAACAGCATTTCCGCGCCCCCGTCCTCGTCCACGTCCGATTCCGCTAGCCCCCCTCCGCATTTTATTTTTTTTTTGTTGCAAATACAATATTTGGGTATATAATTAGGTATGTGAAATAATTTAGCAAGAGAACGCACAGTACAGTGGCCTATTAAAATGCCTAGATATTGTATATTTCAAGGTACACAGCCGTGTAGTAACAGAACAGACGGTGGGTATTTACACCAGGTATGTGAGATAATTTAGCAAGAGAATGCACAGTACAGTGGCCTATTAAAATGCCTAGATATTGTATATTTCAAGGTACACAGCCGTGTAGTAACAGAACAGACGGTGGGTATTTACACCAGGTATGTGAGATAATTTAGCAAGAGAACGCACAGTACAGTGGCCTATTAAATGCCTAGATATTGTATATTTCAAGGTACACAGCCGTGTAGTAACAGAACAGACGGTGGGTATTTACACCAGGTATGTGAGATAATTTAGCAAGAGAACGCACAGTACAGTGGCCTATTAAAATGCCTAGATATTGTATATTTCAAGGTACACAGCCGTGTAGTAACAGAACAGACGGTGGGTATTTACACCAGGTATGTGAGATAATTTAGCAAGAGAACGCACAGTACAGTGGCCTATTAAAATGCCTAGATATTGTATATTTCAAGGTACACAGCCGTGTAGTAACTGAACAGACGGTGGGTATTTACACCAGGTATGTGAGATAATTTAGCAAGAGAACGCACAGTACAGTGGCCTATTAAAATGCCTAGATATTGTATATTTCAAGGTACACAGCCGTGTAGTAACAGAACAGACGGTGGGTATTTACACCAGGTATGTGAGATAATTTAGCAAGAGAACGCACAGTACAGTGGCCTATTAAAATGCCTAGATATTGTATATTTCAAGGTACACAGCCGTGTAGTAACTGAACAGACGGTGGGTATTTACACCAGGTATGTGAGATAATTTAACAAGAGAACGCACAGTACAGTGGCCTATTAAAATGGCCTAGATATTGTATATTTCAAGGTACACAGCCGTGTAGTAACAGAACAGACGGTGGGTATTTACACCAGGTATGTGAGATAATTTAGCAAGAGAACGCACAGTACAGTGGCCTATTAAAATGGCCTAGATATTGTATATTTCAAGGTACACAGCCGTGTAGTAACAGAACAGACGGTGGGTATTTACACCAGGTATGTGAGATAATTTAGCAAGAGAACGCACAGTACAGTGGCCTATTAAAATGGCCTAGATATTGTATATTTCAAGGTACACAGCCGTGTAGTAACAGAACAGACGGTGGGTATTTACACCAGGTATGTGAGATAATTTAGCAAGAGAACGCACAGTACAGTGGCCTATTAAAATGCCTAGATATTGTATATTTCAAGGTACACAGCCGTGTAGTAACTGAACAGACGGTGGGTATTTACACCAGGTATGTGAAATAATTTAACAAGAGAACGCACAGTACAGTGGCCTATTAAATGGCCTAGATATTGTATATTTCAAGGTACACAGCCGTGTAGTAACAGAACAGACGGTGGGTATTTACACCAGGTATGTGAGATAATTTAGCAAGAGAACGCACAGTACAGTGGCCTATTAAAATGCCTAGATATTGTATATTTCAAGGTACACAGCCGTGTAGTAACAGAACAGACGGTGGGTATTTACACCAGGTATGTGAGATAATTTAGCAAGAGAACGCACAGTACAGTGGCCTATTAAAATGCCTAGATATTGTATATTTCAAGGTACACAGCCGTGTAGTAACTGAACAGACGGTGGGTATTTACACCAGGTATGTGAGATAATTTAGCAAGAGAACGCACAGTACAGTGGCCTATTAAAATGCCTAGATATTGTATATTTCAAGGTACACAGCCGTGTAGTAACAGAACAGACGGTGGGTATTTACACCAGGTATGTGAGATAATTTAACAAGAGAACGCACAGTACAGTGGCCTATTAAAATGGCCTAGATATTGTATATTTCAAGGTACACAGCCGTGTAGTAACAGAACAGACGGTGGGTATTTACACCAGGTATGTGAGATAATTTAGCAAGAGAACGCACAGTACAGTGGCCTATTAAAATGCCTAGATATTGTATATTTCAAGGTACACAGCCGTGTAGTAACAGAACAGACGGTGGGTATTTACACCAGGTATGTGAGATAATTTAGCAAGAGAACGCACAGTACAGTGGCCTATTAAAATGCCTAGATATTGTATATTTCAAGGTACACAGCCGTGTAGTAACTGAACAGACGGTGGGTATTTACACCAGGTATGTGAAATAATTTAACAAGAGAACGCACAGTACAGTGGCCTATTAAATGGCCTAGATATTGTATATTTCAAGGTACACAGCCGTGTAGTAACAGAACAGACGGTGGGTATTTACACCAGGTATGTGAGATAATTTAGCAAGAGAACGCACAGTACAGTGGCCTATTAAAATGCCTAGATATTGTATATTTCAAGGTACACAGCCGTGTAGTAACTGAACAGACGGTGGGTATTTACACCAGGTATGTGAGATAATTTAACAAGAGAACGCACAGTACAGTGGCCTATTAAATGGCCTAGATATTGTATATTTCAAGGTACACAGCCGTGTAGTAACAGAACAGACGGTGGGTATTTACACCAGGTATGTGAGATAATTTAGCAAGAGAACGCACAGTACAGTGGCCTATTAAAATGCCTAGATATTGTATATTTCAAGGTACACAGCCGTGTAGTAACAGAACAGACGGTGGGTATTTACACCAGGTATGTGAGATAATTTAGCAAGAGAACGCACAGTACAGTGGCCTATTAAAATGCCTAGATATTGTATATTTCAAGGTACACAGCCGTGTAGTAACAGAACAGACGGTGGGTATTTACACCAGGTATGTGAGATAATTTAGCAAGAGAACGCACAGTACAGTGGCCTATTAAAATGCCTAGATATTGTATATTTCAAGGTACACAGCCGTGTAGTAACAGAACAGACGGTGGGTATTTACACCAGGTATGTGAGATAATTTAGCAAGAGAACGCACAGTACAGTGGCCTATTAAAATGCCTAGATATTGTATATTTCAAGGTACACAGCCGTGTAGTAACAGAACAGACGGTGGGTATTTACACCAGGTATGTGAGATAATTTAGCAAGAGAACGCACAGTACAGTGGCCTATTAAAATGCCTAGATATTGTATATTTCAAGGTACACAGCCGTGTAGTAACAGAACAGACGGTGGGTATTTACACCAGGTATGTGAGATAATTTAGCAAGAGAACGCACAGTACAGTGGCCTATTAAAATGCCTAGATATTGTATATTTCAAGGTACACAGCCGTGTAGTAACTGAACAGACGGTGGGTATTTACACCAGGTATGTGAAATAATTTAGCAAGAGAACGCACAGTACAGTGGCCTATTAAATGGCCTAGATATTGTATATTTCAAGGTACACAGCCGTGTAGTAACAGAACAGACGGTGGGTATTTACACCAGGTATGTGAGATAATTTAGCAAGAGAACGCACAGTACAGTGGCCTATTAAAATGCCTAGATATTGTATATTTCAAGGTACACAGCCGTGTAGTAACTGAACAGACGGTGGGTATTTACACCAGGTATGTGAAATAATTTAACAAGAGAACGCACAGTACAGTGGCCTATTAAATGGCCTAGATATTGTATATTTCAAGGTACACAGCCGTGTAGTAACAGAACAGACGGTGGGTATTTACACCAGGTATGTGAGATAATTTAGCAAGAGAACGCACAGTACAGTGGCCTATTAAAATGCCTAGATATTGTATATTTCAAGGTACACAGCCGTGTAGTAACAGAACAGACGGTGGGTATTTACACCAGGTATGTGAGATAATTTAGCAAGAGAACGCACAGTACAGTGGCCTATTAAAAGGCCTAGATATTGTATATTTCAAGGTACACAGCCGTGTAGTAACAGAACAGACGGTGGGTATTTACACCAGGTATGTGAGATAATTTAGCAAGAGAACGCACAGTACAGTGGCCTATTAAAATGCCTAGATATTGTATATTTCAAGGTACACAGCCGTGTAGTAACTGAACAGACGGTGGGTATTTACACCAGGTATGTGAAATAATTTAACAAGAGAACGCACAGTACAGTGGCCTATTAAATGGCCTAGATATTGTATATTTCAAGGTACACAGCCGTGTAGTAACAGAACAGACGGTGGGTATTTACACCAGGTATGTGAGATAATTTAGCAAGAGAACGCACAGTACAGTGGCCTATTAAAATGCCTAGATATTGTATATTTCAAGGTACACAGCCGTGTAGTAACAGAACAGACGGTGGGTATTTACACCAGGTATGTGAGATAATTTAGCAAGAGAACGCACAGTACAGTGGCCTATTAAAATGCCTAGATATTGTATATTTCAAGGTACACAGCCGTGTAGTAACTGAACAGACGGTGGGTATTTACACCAGGTATGTGAAATAATTTAACAAGAGAACGCACAGTACAGTGGCCTATTAAATGGCCTAGATATTGTATATTTCAAGGTACACAGCCGTGTAGTAACAGAACAGACGGTGGGTATTTACACCAGGTATGTGAGATAATTTAGCAAGAGAACGCACAGTACAGTGGCCTATTAAAATGCCTAGATATTGTATATTTCAAGGTACACAGCCGTGTAGTAACAGAACAGACGGTGGGTATTTACACCAGGTATGTGAGATAATTTAGCAAGAGAACGCACAGTACAGTGGCCTATTAAAATGCCTAGATATTGTATATTTCAAGGTACACAGCCGTGTAGTAACAGAACAGACGGTGGGTATTTACACCAGGTATGTGAGATAATTTAGCAAGAGAACGCACAGTACAGTGGCCTATTAAAATGCCTAGATATTGTATATTTCAAGGTACACAGCCGTGTAGTAACTGAACAGACGGTGGGTATTTACACCAGGTATGTGAAATAATTTAACAAGAGAACGCACAGTACAGTGGCCTATTAAATGGCCTAGATATTGTATATTTCAAGGTACACAGCCGTGTAGTAACAGAACAGACGGTGGGTATTTACACCAGGTATGTGAGATAATTTAGCAAGAGAACGCACAGTACAGTGGCCTATTAAAATGCCTAGATATTGTATATTTCAAGGTACACAGCCGTGTAGTAACAGAACAGACGGTGGGTATTTACACCAGGTATGTGAGATAATTTAACAAGAGAACGCACAGTACAGTGGCCTATTAAATGGCCTAGATATTGTATATTTCAAGGTACACAGCCGTGTAGTAACAGAACAGACGGTGGGTATTTACACCAGGTATGTGAGATAATTTAGCAAGAGAACGCACAGTACAGTGGCCTATTAAAATGCCTAGATATTGTATATTTCAAGGTACACAGCCGTGTAGTAACAGAACAGACGGTGGGTATTTACACCAGGTATGTGAGATAATTTAGCAAGAGAACGCACAGTACAGTGGCCTATTAAAATGCCTAGATATTGTATATTTCAAGGTACACAGCCGTGTAGTAACTGAACAGACGGTGGGTATTTACACCAGGTATGTGAAATAATTTAACAAGAGAACGCACAGTACAGTGGCCTATTAAATGGCCTAGATATTGTATATTTCAAGGTACACAGCCGTGTAGTAACAGAACAGACGGTGGGTATTTACACCAGGTATGTGAGATAATTTAGCAAGAGAACGCACAGTACAGTGGCCTATTAAAATGCCTAGATATTGTATATTTCAAGGTACACAGCCGTGTAGTAACTGAACAGACGGTGGGTATTTACACCAGGTATGTGAAATAATTTAACAAGAGAACGCACAGTACAGTGGCCTATTAAATGGCCTAGATATTGTATATTTCAAGGTACACAGCCGTGTAGTAACAGAACAGACGGTGGGTATTTACACCAGGTATGTGAGATAATTTAGCAAGAGAACGCACAGTACAGTGGCCTATTAAAATGCCTAGATATTGTATATTTCAAGGTACACAGCCGTGTAGTAACAGAACAGACGGTGGGTATTTACACCAGGTATGTGAGATAATTTAGCAAGAGAACGCACAGTACAGTGGCCTATTAAAATGCCTAGATATTGTATATTTCAAGGTACACAGCCGTGTAGTAACAGAACAGACGGTGGGTATTTACACCAGGTATGTGAGATAATTTAGCAAGAGAACGCACAGTACAGTGGCCTATTAAAATGCCTAGATATTGTATATTTCAAGGTACACAGCCGTGTAGTAACAGAACAGACGGTGGGTATTTACACCAGGTATGTGAGATAATTTAGCAAGAGAACGCACAGTACAGTGGCCTATTAAAATGCCTAGATATTGTATATTTCAAGGTACACAGCCGTGTAGTAACAGAACAGACGGTGGGTATTTACACCAGGTATGTGAGATAATTTAGCAAGAGAACGCACAGTACAGTGGCCTATTAAAATGCCTAGATATTGTATATTTCAAGGTACACAGCCGTGTAGTAACAGAACAGACGGTGGGTATTTACACCAGGTATGTGAGATAATTTAGCAAGAGAACGCACAGTACAGTGGCCTATTAAAATGCCTAGATATTGTATATTTCAAGGTACACAGCCGTGTAGTAACTGAACAGACGGTGGGTATTTACACCAGGTATGTGAGATAATTTAGCAAGAGAACGCACAGTACAGTGGCCTATTAAAATGCCTAGATATTGTATATTTCAAGGTACACAGCCGTGTAGTAACTGAACAGACGGTGGGTATTTACACCAGGTATGTGAAATAATTTAGCAAGAGAACGCACAGTACAGTGGCCTATTAAAATGCCTAGATATTGTATATTTCAAGGTACACAGCCGTGTAGTAACTGAACAGACGGTGGGTATTTACACCAGGTATGTGAAATAATTTAGCAAGAAAACGCACAGTACAGTGGCCTATTAAATGGCCTAGATATTGTATATTTCAAGGTACACAGCCGTTTACTAACTTAACAGACGGTGGGTATTTACACCTGGTATACAAAAAGGGTATTGCAGGCACACAGAACCCAGAACACTAGAGCCAAATAAACTGTATTTAAAAAAATAAAATAAAATTCACAGCCGTATACTGCCAGATCAGATGGTGCATATACACACTAGTTATATAACAGGGTTTTTCAGCCAAAAAGAACGCTGAACAGTAGTGCCAAATATAGTTTGGTATGTAGCAGAGCACCTAATACACCACTAATGCCTCTCTCTGTCCCTACTCCAGCAGCTATCCCTGAATACGGCAGCCGTTCTCTGTAAAGTGTATCTTGTAGTAAAGCTATCACTGTAGTGCACTATAGTAGCCCTGACAAGGGCTTTTAATCACGCTCCTGCCTGTCCAACTGCTAAAACCTGTCTGTCCCTTCTCCAGCCTCTGTCCCTGACTAAGTTCACGCAGCATATGCGTACGAGCAGGAAGAGCTGAGTTTTTAATATTCGAGGTCACATGGTTTTTCCAGCCAATCCATGTAGACGCTGTTTTCGCGCTGCCAGCGTGCTCAGCGTGCCTGTCATACCCCCCCTGCATGTTGATTGGTGGAAAAAGAGCGCCAGGGAAGGTGGGAGGGGAAACGAATTCTAAGTGCGCCATCGCCGTTATACTCGATTGAAATCGAGTATGCCGAATAGCGTAGTATTCGATCGAATACCGGCTCGATCGAACACTACTCGCTCATCTCTAATAATGATCTTTTTATTTAAAAGCTTTCAGCACAATTTTACAGCATATTTACAATAAAATCATAAAAAAGAAAAATATGAAATTTCTTCCCTTTATAACATAACAAAAATGATAGAAGACTAGACAGGTGTATATTCCTCCAGTACACATTATTCGGATTATTTTTCAGATCTTTCTTGTAGATCTGTCTTAAGACTTTCTATGATGTTACATTTGATGGTATAACAGGTGATGTTCTCCTTATTAATGACCAGGCAGCATCAGGCACACCACAGATGGTAGATAGTCACCGCTTCATTCAGGTCACTTAGTCTTTTTAGATTTTCTCCTCCTTCCAGTGATGTGACCTGTAGTGCCCCATCTTTTGGTGGATACAGGGGGGTCAGGGTCATCTTCCTGAGGATCCTCATCAGGGAAGGTTGAAGGGACATGCTCCATTGGTGTCTCCTGATGCTCTTCTCCCAGTGGACTATAGCGCCCAGATGTTATCTCCAGTGGCGGTGGCTCAGATGACTTCTTTGTTGCAGTGATCTTCCTAGAAGGATCTGCAGCGGTGCTTTTCCTCTTAACCACCTGGAAACCTTCAATATCCACACTGGTCCCTGCAACTGGATCAGTTGGTTCTATGGAGGTACCGGGCAGGTTTTTAGGTGACTTACTAACAATAACTGGTGATCCACCCGGCACAGCATCTACAGGTGGCACATTTGCCTCTTCAGTGGCTGGTGATCCTCCTGACATAACTTTCACAGATGGCACAGTTGCCTCTTCAGTGGCTGGTGCTTGTTGTTCTGTAGCATCCATAGATGATATACTGGGCTTAGTATTTGTAGCTGGTACATGTCGTACAATGTCCATAAAAGAGACTTCAGACTCTGTGGTTGGAGATACTGGTGTGATATTAACGACTGGTACAATAGGCTTAGCCATAACTGCTGGTACATGTAGTACAGCATCCATAGGTGGTACAACAGGGTCTTCAGGAGGGTCACTGGGACTTTGATAAGCATCAGCAGTAGGCTGGACAGTTTCTGAGGCTGTATTCAAGCTTGAGGTAGTATCCTGCTGGTCTTCCTCCATGACCCCAGTAAAGGCATCACTGTTCTTGTTGTGCTCTGCGTGTGGGCACTCCCTGAAAGTATGGCCGGCTCCCAAGCACAAGTTACAGATAACCGGCCCCGTACAATCCTCCTTTACATGACCGAACTGTCCACATAGTGAGCATTTCACACGGGAGCAATTGATGACAAGATGGAGGCCACCACACCTATGACATCTGCGGGGCTGCCCTGCATAATAGTATATCCCCCTCTCTGACCCCAGGTAGAAGGAATGTGGCAGATGTCTGGTCACCCCATTATCTTGCAATAATTGGATCTTCACCGTGTATCCTCCATTCCAGATGTCTTCCTCGTCATATATCTTAGCTGGCTGACTCTTCACCACACACTGCTTGCTCAGCCAATACATCAGATCTGCCAGAGCCACCACCTCAGACTGGAACAGGACAGTGACCGTCACTACCTGGGGCTTAGACAACTGAATCACATGCAGGTTCTCCCAGATCTCATGTCCTCTGGTGTCATTATAGATGTTCCAAAACAAGTCCAGACTGCACTGCAACTTAAAGCTGACATCAAAGTTCCTACTGGAGGGGATATGGATGAGGGCAAACACCTCAGACGCCTCAAACCCCATGAACTCTTTAAGTAACACTTTACCCATATACAGTCTTGATGGGATGCCGCCTTCTGGCCCTGTATAGCGGATTCTGACCACATTCCTCCTCTGTGGTGGGGGGTTAGCTGACTCTTCATCGCCGTAGAACTGTACTGTACTGAGGTCTGTCAGGTGGAGGATCAGTCCTGGATCTTCCTTCAGGTGCAGGCTTCCTGACAGCTGATTGTGCTGCAGATCCACCTGTGTGTGCTTGTGACGGCTTTGCACCCTGTACACTGTGTGCTGCAGTCTGTATATCTGGTACAGATTGTTGGGCATTGTTCACACTGCTAACAGACGCATTCTCTTGGATAGCAGGAACACCTGCATTCCTTTCTCCAGCATCAGGCTCCAAATCTGCTGCAGTTAACCCCTTATCGCTCGACACATAATTCTCTGCAGTATTACCAGCAGTTTCAGTCTCTTCACCACCATATCTTACAGGCTTTCCCTGCTGCACAATATCATACACTGTGCTGTAATTAATGTCCTTTTCCCCAATGATCTTTTTCACAGTCTGGGCTCTGGTCTCAATCTTTTTGTCCTGCACCCATGTTTTTACTTTGGGCACAGTGTTTATATCACCATTCACACTCTCCTATATTATAGCCAGCTCACGTGTATAGTCATCCAGGTTCTCACACTTCATCAGCTTGACCTTAGGATCAGTCTCAACTTTAATTTAATCTCTCAGTTTACATATTTTCATTTCCAGCATAAAGATGTTTTTCCTTTTCAAATTACTGTTTTGTCTGATAACATGACAAGGTTCAGAGGACTCACCAGCCACCATCTCCAGCTTCTCTTCTCCACCAGCTCCATGCTGCAGGCCACACTCCAAGCCCTGGCCTCTCCCAGGATCATCAGCCCAGTTCCCCTCCCCTCCACCTGGGTCAGAAGCCATGCCCCCTCCCTGCAGGGAGCTCAGCACCACACATCTATCCTCTCCTATGGACAAGAATAGAACTACTATAATACTGCTCCTATGTACAGAATATAACTACTATAATACTGCTCCTATGTACAAGAATATAACTACTATAATACTGCCTCCTATGTGTAAGAATATAACTACTATAATATCACTATTATGTACAGTAATGTAACCACTATAATACTGCCCTTATGTACTGTATAAGTTTATAGCTATGGTATTGGCAGTAGTATAATAGCTGTTTCCCTTTTGTTTCAGTAAATGTTTCTTTATTTGGCTCCATTAAAACAGCTCCTACACGTTCTCTCTCGGTTGCCAGAAACAGATTTCTATCCAGTGTGACATAGACTTGCTGTAATTGAAGAGTATTAAGCATTGGCAATCTGACACTTTTCTGTACATTTCCTGACCTGTATTTCCTTCCCCCTCAAGTCTCAGGACTTGACTTAATCCATCGGATCCAGGCGGACTTATGGCTTTCTATTTTTACCAACAAGTCAAATAAATAAATAATTCCCTGTCACCACTATCATATCAGAATTTAAAGAACGCGGTAATGGGCACTTCTCTGACCCACCGTGACCCATGTACCTTCTTGTGGTTGAGGCAATGACAGTTGTATAGATCAGTGCTCATATTGATTTTACCCACTGAGCAATAGCATAGAGACAATCATTTATTTGAGTTGGTATTATTGGAATATAAAAAAAAATCCTGAAAGATCAAAAATATCTATGACATTTTTAAAAGGATGATTAGAGCAAAAGGGAAGCCCAGGGCATACTACTGTTATTATAAAGCTGTGTCTTCTTTCTAAACTCTATGTCTTCATGCCAGTGGCATAGCTAGAACTGACTGGGCCCCACAGCAAATTTTTGTGCGGGACCCCCCATGACCCTCCTGGCATCGCATTTGTTCATATGTAACAGTAGGTTCACATCACGTTTTTCCTATCCATTTGATATTGATAAAAAAGGTACCATATACAAATGTGCAGCACACCACGTTTTTGCATCCTGCAGAGTCCAGTACAAAAAATGCATATGTTAACGTATATGTTGTTTTACAATGGAACTGTATGGTGAACGGACGCCACCGTATGGATCAGTCTGAGGCATCTCTTAATGTATACATTTTTTGTATACATTAAACAGATGGGAAAAATGTGATGTGAACCCGGCCTTAGTGCCAGAATAAGCAGCAGGACACAGCGGAGCAGAGAGGCTGCCATGTTCTGACAGAGCACAGACTGGTCCTGGTGGTCAGGAGTGAGGACCGTGTTTCCCAAAGATCATTTATTTATTGGGAAATACAGGGCGCAGTGTAATATACCGGGATCTATATACTATAAAGATATTAGCCCTACCCTGGAATCATAAGACAATTAGGGGGTCATTTATTAAAACAGAAATATACCTATATTAAGCGTATTTCTGACACAGATTTTGGCGCACAGGTCCTTTGCGCCACAATCTGCAACTTTTCCCCACTCATGCCAGGTCTAAAAAAGGTGGAGTGGGCAGGGAAAGGGATACAGTTATTGCCATACATTTATTGCCATACAGTTATTGGATAACACCACCATACAGTGACTGGATACTTCCATACAGTGATTGGATAAAACCGCCATACAGTAATTGGATAACACCGCGATACAGTAACTGGATAATTCCACATAATGTCTGGATAACACCACCATACAGTCACTGGAAAATACTGCCATAAAGTGATTGCATAACACCACCATACAGTCACCGGATATCTCCATACAGTGACTGGATAATACCGCTATAAAGACACCGGATAGCACCGTCATACGGGGACTGGATAACACCACAATACATCACTGGATATCTCCATACAGTGACTGGATAACACCGCCATACAGTGACTGGATAGCACCGTCATACAGGGATTGGCTAACGCCGCCATACACTAGATAACACCTCTATACAGTGACCAAAAGGGTATAACAGGGCACAGTAGGAGATAGGAAGGTGGAGCAGGAGCTCTGGATAAATGAGGGAGGACAGGAGACAGAAGAGGCTCCATGAGGATGAGATAAGAGAAGGACAGGATATGGGGGGGGAAGGGGCAGGTGTCATGAAGGCAGACTGCTTTATGAGGCAATAAAACAACTGAATAGCATGAAGCTGCTGCTCTACTACAGCACCCAGCAGCAGCTTGAAGACTTCCATGCCATTACTTCTTCTGTCCCACAGAGCAGACTCACTCACCCACTGTCTGCCTCTCCACACACTTCTGCTCCAGCCCTGCCGTCTCTCTCCTCCTCCAGCAGCACGTCCTGTGTAGAGGGGCGTGTCTACAGCTGGTAATCCAGGTCCTGCTCTGCTGGAGTGAAGAGGGGGCGTGTCTGAAGCTCCGCAGCACAGGAACTTGTAATAAAGATATTGGCAGGCCTCTGTGCTGTATGCAGCTACTGCTCCCGGGCCCCTTCTGCCCTTGGGCCCCGAAGCAGTGGCTTCCCCTGCTTCCCCGATAGCTACTCCCCTGCTTCATGCAGTTCAAAGCCACCTAAGTTCCTTTGTAGTATCATATATTATTGTACTGACTCTATTATGCTCCATATGTACATGTAGTAGAGCAATGGTTATCTGCAAATTGTTCATTTTTGTATGTTTTGTAGTGTAATGTTATGTTATGCTATGTGCTACATCCAGTATAACCAAGTATGGCTGGCACAGCCAGGGTTAACACTCCTGGCTTAGCCCTTGGAGGCTAGATATGGACTGGCTCCAACTCTCACTCTAGCCTTGTTATCCCTCTTCTAAGCCCCAAAAATCTACAGAGACATCTCTACATGATCTACAGAAGGAAAGAAGGAGTAAGATGAATGAGAGAACTAGAGAACCTAGAGTCTGCATGGCCCAGCATTGGAGTCAGTAAGGTAATCTGCTACCAAAAGC
Organism: Rhinella marina; assembly: GCA_900303285.1. Lineage (NCBI taxonomy): Eukaryota > Metazoa > Chordata > Amphibia > Anura > Bufonidae > Rhinella > Rhinella marina. The sequence continues at coordinate 41,318 of ONZH01011400.1, read as the reverse complement.
TGTTAAGACTTTACTGCAGTGAGGGGCACTGTTAAGAGAGGGAAGAAGGTCATAAGTCCCATCCTTGCATAAATCCATACATCATCATCTGGAAAGAATTGCACCGTGTACAGTTGGAACTGTGTTTTGCTATCATTGGATATATTACAACTTCTAATTTGCATCATCCGGCCTGCAGCACCATACACCGGCCATTGCCCTGTACATGCCCTGCCTTTTACCCATATAAATACTTAACATCTCAAACATCCAGACTACGTTCAGACAGGAGCCTCAAAATTAGAGTGTGCCTCGGGGGAAGAAAGGGTACACCCTCCTTTTACTGCATGGTCCTAGGAAGCAACATTGTGAGGAAAGCCACTGTGATTGACTGTAACAGCCGGAGCCCCTACCACTCCCATCCTTCCCTCCTTTTGGACCACTGCATACAGAGAAAGTGTTCTCAGAAAATACGTCTGTACAGAAAGAATCCATTGGGCATGCCATACATGAAATTTGAGCCATATAGTAGGTCACTGGATTTTTGTATGAATGAAGTAATCTGGCCCTGTACAACTTGAAGGATATATGGAGCCTTAAGTCATAACAGTTCAAAGCAACAATGGTGCCCAGAAGCCATGAAATCCAGTGCAGCCCTTCTGGCAGGAATGGGTATGCCATCAAACTGCACCTTAATGGATAGCTTTTGCCAGTGCTCCTGTATACGTTGCACTCATGGAGGAGTCCCACCTATAGAGAAGCTCCAGCATCTTTCTAAGAAGGGTCAAATTGGCATGGTGTCTCCAGTACTGCTCCACTACCACCCTAAAAAAGCCAAGGACTCAGAGTCACTTGGGTTTCTCTATGTACTTGAGCATGCTCTGTACTACCTCTTGTCTTCTGATGGTCTCAAGCTCTGACAGGTCCCCTAAGATCTAGCAAAAGATAAGTTGGACCTCGGAACCAGTAACCATCAGATCATCTATTAAACATACATAAGTCATGTATACACAGTGGGTAGGACCTCAGGATCATTTCTCCCGGTGGGACTAAGGCACTTCACTCTGACGCAGTGCCAGACAATCAAGTAGGGTCTCCCTCTTGGTCCTCGCAGTCCACTGGGACTTGTCTCCCAGTGACTGCCATTCTCACTTCTCTGTGGTGGGGCTTTGACCTCTCTAGTCATAGCAGCTTGTACTCACCTTCCACATCACTATACACTCTCTGCATTAAAGGTCCAAACTCTGGTTGTCTCTTCGGCCCCTTCCAATAGATACCAAGAACGTTATTGGAGCTTGCAACATCAGTGTACGATTCCCACATTGGGATCTGTGACTGATCCTGTTGCAGGATGTTGAGCAGGAGAACCATTTTCCATCATAATCCTATCAACCAAGTAGCAGGGGGCATCATGCCAACCACTATTGTGTGGGAGATCCCTCCTATGGGGCATGAACACCATACGGGTCATCCATGAGGGTGAAGAATTGAAGGTTACTTTAGAAATTGCCCCCCATCTGATATAAGACATTGTCATGGGTTATATTGCAGAATTTTTTTATTTCTCATCCTAATTATCTACCCTGTATGTAAACACCTACGAGGGTCCATACAACAGATGACAACAAGCAGATCAGTTATCATTTCCATCACATATAATCTGCCACATTATTGCTGTTTACAAACCCAGGTGTGTGTTCTGCCAAGATACATATACTAAATGAGGCCGCTCTCATTAAACGTGGCACAGCGGGAAAAATGAGGAGTGTTTCCTTAATGGTGTTTTTTTCTCTGTGAAATAATAGCATTTTACTTATTAGACGTGCAAAGAGCGAATGGAAATATAAACAGCAGATGCAGATCGTGATGTTACTACTTCCATGTTACACTCATATGGGTTGTTAAGAAAACTCGCATTGTACTCTGGCATGTTGCATACATTCGAAACCAGTGATGTAAAATGTATTTGCCCCCTCATCTCTAAGTATTTTATGTTTGTTAATAGGTTTTCAAGGGCTTAAATTATCACTGTCATTTCAGCAAACTTTGACTGAATCAATAGTACTGATGAATATGTGAAACTTTGTAATATATCTTATCAGAAAAAAGCCTTTTTCTTCCCCTAGCAAGTCTTTTGTCCTCTCCTCTTTATACATATCTATACCGCTCACTCCTCCTTCCCCCACCTCTGTCCATAGAATTCTATAGGCAGCATGTCTATGCGTGTCTTTGTACATTTTCTTCCTCCGCTCCTCTCCATAAACTTCTACAGGCAGGATATTTGTGTGTGTCTCTCTGCACTTTCTCTCTCATCCCTTCCCCTCTCCATAAACTTCTACAGGCAGCATATCTGTGTGTGCCTTTCTGAGTTTCCTCTGTCCCCTCTTCATAGATTTCTATAGGCAATGTCTTTGCTTGTTTCTCTATTTTCTATCTCCCCCCTCCCCTCTCCATAGACTTTAGAAGCAACATGTATTTCTGTCTATCTGCACATTCTACCACCCCACTTCATAGACTTCTTTAGGCAACAGGTCTGTGTTTGTCTCTCTGTACCTTCTCCCTCCTCCCCATCTCCATGGACTTCTATACGCAGCATGTCTGTGTGTCTCTCTGCAGTTTCTCTCTCCCCTCTCCATAGACTTCTATAGGCAGTGTACCTGTATGTCTGTCTCTGCACTTTCTCCCTCCTCCCCTCCCCTCTCCATAGACGTCTATAAGCAGCATGTATCTGTTTATCTCTCTGCACTTTCTCCCCCTCCCCTCTCCATGGACTTCTATATACAGTATGTCTGTGTATGTCTCTCAGCAGTTTCTCCCTCCCCTCTTCATAGACTTTTATAGGCAGTGTGTCTCTGTGTGTATCTCTGCACTTTCTCCCTCCAGTTCCCCTCTCCATCGACTTCTATTAGCAGCATATCTGTGTGTGTCTCTCTGTACTTTCTCCCTCCTCCACCTTCCATAGAATGTTATAGGCAGCTTATCTGTGTGTGTCTCTCTGCACTTTCCACCTCCTCCCCTTCCCCTATCCATAGACTTCTATAGGCAGCATATATGTTTGTCTCTCTGTACTTTCTCCTTCCTCCGCCTTCAATAAACTTCTATAAGAAGCATGTCTGCATGTCTCTCTGCAACTTCTCCTTCCCCATATACTTCTGTAGGCATGTCTGTACATGTGTTTCTCTAAACTTTCTCCCTCTCCCCCATATACTTCTATAGGTAGCGTGTTTATGTGTGACACCTTCCTCATTCTTCTCCACTTCTTCTGATCTTTCATTGAGTGGGCAGCCATCTTGTTTCTCAAGACTACTTGCCTGTGAATGTTATTTTTTTATTGGTGTACCATACTCTAATAGGTAGGGGTCCGACGTGTTTAAAGAGGTTATGATTCTCATGCAAGCACTGCAGCCTCTTTCTCGGCCTGAGGTGTCACGTCCATCAATCACATGGCCTCTGAACTACTTATTTAATTGAATGGGATTGAGCTGCAATAAATAGCACAGCCACTTTACAATGTACATGCCTGTGCTTGGTATACTGTACTATGAAGAAGACCCACTTCAACAGCTTATCACCAAAAGTCTGGTTCCCACTGAATAGATATTGAAGAATAGATTTAAAGAAGATAGGTTATCAATATTTAAGGTCTGTCTGATGGCTGAAGCCCTAAGAATACATTTGTCCCAGTATAGTTTCCATGCACATGGCTCTTAGCATTCAAAGCTACTTCTAAGCATCTCTATGTGGCATATACTTGTAGTGACTAGTGTATAGAATTCTTAATGACCTGTCTTCAAAGCCACTCAGCAGTCCAACAGATCTTCTTGTCAAACCCAGGCTTAATTGCCCTGTAAAATTGTTACGAGATTTTAACGGAGGACAAAGTAGCCCAGTTGGGGAAACACTGGATAATTTAGAACAGTGTTCCTCAACTCCAGTCCTCAGGGCCCACCTGCTGGTCATGATTTAAGAAGATCCCACAGAATGAATACCTGTGTTAAGTCCTGATGCATGGACACTAATTGTATCACCTGCTCAAAACTAAGGAGAGCCTGAAAACATGAGCGGCAGGTGGGCCCTGGGGACTGGAGTTGAGAACACTGATCTAGAAGATCTAAAGTACAGTATCTAAACTATTTCATGTTATGAGAGCACTGGATAATCTAGAAGATCTAAAGTACAGTATCTAATCTATTTCATGTTATGAGAGCACTGGATAATCTAGAAGATCTAAAGTATCTTCCATGTTGGGAGAGCACTGGATGATCTAGATCTGAAGTACAATATCTCATCTATTCCATGTTGAGATGGCGATGAATGATCTAGAACAGGCATCCCCAAACTGCGGCCCTCCAGATGTTGCAAAACTACAACTCCCAGCATGCCCGGACGGCCTACAGCTATCAGCCTACAGCAGGGCATGGTGGGAGTTGTAGTTTTACAACAGCTGGAGGGACGCAGTTTGGGGATGCCTGATCTAGAATATCTGAAATGTAGCAGAAGAACACTTGATGATCTAGACCTAAAGTATCTCATCTAGTCCATGTTGGGAGAGCACTCAGTGATCCAGAAGACCTGAAGCCTCATCTTTTTCTCAGAAAGCATCACTCTTGTCCTAAAATGTGTACAACAAACTACTGCTCACCTTGGAATGTATAAAAAATGCAATTTATCCATGAATGTCATATTAGGAAATAAACCTAGCTTTAGCAGAGATGAAGAGAACAGAAAGGCCATACCAGTGCATTTGTCGATATGACTTAACCTTCTAAAACAATATTTGCTGGAAATATTTGTTCGGAAATAACGCAAACAGACAAGCGTGAGTATTTCTTTTATGTGGAAATAAATGGCGGCTGTTATTTGACTTGTGACACTTTGGCTTCCAATATAAATAAAAATAGGGAAAAAAGTCTTTCATATTATTTGCAGACAGAATCCAGGAACATCTTTTTCGATAGAGTTTATTTAATTACTTTCTCCCTTTGTTGTGTAAATGTTAGATTTGGCTGATAGCATGTTCTTGTGGGATTTAAGTTCATAAAATACATTGCAAAATGCAGCTAGGAGTGTTTTCTTCTTGAAAAGCCAACTTTATTTTATTTCTATTTCCTTTATCTAAAAGGGAACAAGAGACAAACAGATAGTGGGTCAATTGGGCAAGATTGTTGGGACTCAAGTAGCTTCCAGAGCCTCAGTAGTGGCATATGTAGAAGGGAGAAGAACAAAATAGGCCCCCCAACATTATATTAAGTTTTGCCACCAAAAAAAAAAAAAAAAGTATTATTCTGTCAGGCATTCTGAGTAATGTTAATTTTGTATTTTTTTTTTTTTTTTTTTTGTCAAAACTGCTTCTCTCGTTCATCTCAGGAAATCTATTATGTTAAAGGGGTTTTCCAGTACTTATTGATGAATGTGTCAGACCCCCACTGATTTGATATTGATGACCTTTCCCAAGGATCGGTCATCAATGTCTAAATAATAGAAACCTCCTTTAAGTACCTAAATTGAAGGGATTGTTCACCTTTTAGTGGGAATAGAACACTGATGATAAAATGAGCATAAAGTATCTTATTTAATCCCCAGATTACAGCTGTAATCTGTGGGGGAACTTGTCATGAAATGTCAATTTTCTCTGTAGATTACACAGCATTACACAGTTCCCAATGAAATAATTGTTCTCCGTATGTAAAGCATGGACATTTTGAGTCTTCCACAAGCAGAGAAGTTCTTTTCAGCTACCTAGCACAAAGAGAAACCCACCAGCACGCTGCACAACCCAGATCCAAGTCCAATAAGGAAAAGTGAGGTAGTGTCCAGTGAGCCCAGCAGATTTCAAAATCTTAATCAGTAGGAATAAAAGATCTAAGCATTCACCAGTATATAAAACTCAATCCTTTATTCCAACATAGCTAGGCAGACACTTTCTCCAAGACCTCAGGTGACAAACATTCAAGATCTGAGGCAACAGCCGTTTTCCACTAAATGTGTTGCATTGTATCTGCACAGCTGTATTAAAGAGGTTATCCCATGAGTCATGTAAAAATGAGAATCTAACATTATATAGTACATGACAATTAGAGATGAGCGAATCATCCAAAATTCGCTTCGGCGAATGTTCGACAAATTTATGACAAGATTCGTTCTTAATATGAATTTATTCGGTCGAATTTTCATTCAAAAATAATCATTGTTTTGCGAACATTCCTTCACAAATTACAACATACAGTCAGCATTGTTAAAAGTACGCAATATGTAAGCATTAGCATGCAAAGTGCACACGAATCCTTAGCGTACTATTGACTCGCGATTGCATCATACGCACGAGGCTAGGCCGCGGCGTACAGTCTTTAGAGGCAGTCCATATGAGGTAGAAAAGTAAGGTGCTAGCTATCTGGCTAAGTGCATAATTCCCTAAAAAACACCGTACAATAAGTGCATTAATATAGGACACATTGCAGTACCTGAAAAAGAATACACACAATGGGCTAAAGTGCTTGAACGTTGCTGAACCTGTAAAAACATTATTGCTAAAATACAGCAAAGATAGTATGCAAACATTTTAGTGCAATTTCACATTTGCAAGCATAAAAGGCTCAGATATACGTTTGAGTCTCTCCTTATGGCTGCTTGATAATAAAACACTGGAACACAGTCCAAAATGCAATTGTAATCCACGTGAAGTAATTTTGTAATCCAAACAGGTAACATGTAATCTACATGGATAATATAAAATAGCAGCAAATAGAGAGCCCCTTTTGCAAAGCGGGCTCCCAAATAACCTGAGAAGAGGGGGGGGGGATAGGCTCGCTTAGGCGCAAATGGGAATTTTCTGCAGAATGGAGGGAGTCCTGACAAGCCATGTCCATCTGGGTGAGAGTCAAACAGGGGGCAATACAACAAACTAAACAAACAAAAAAAGTGTCAACTAGCTCTCACCCGTCAGGTGCAGTCCATGGTGTGGCTCCCATAGGTCCTCTTGAAGTGTCCTTTAAATCAGACAGCCAGTAGTTGGGTTCCTTAGATGAGGGACCTGAAGTCCTCCTCACTTAAGCTACTGCTGAAAGACATCAGAGGATGCTCCTGCCTCCTGTAGGCCAAGCTCGCTGCCGTGGTGGAACTCCACTGCCCTCTTCTTTCAGAAGTCGTACTTGACCGGGTCTGGGTGGTGGTCATGCTGCCGAGCGCTGCAGCCACTTGCGCTTTTCCGGATCCTCCTGCCGGGACAGCAGGGGTAAGGACTTCTGGCAGCGGTTCCGGCAAGGTTGCACCCAGGGAAGAAGCTCCAGCTCCCCTGGCTGTTACTGGCTTCATCTTTTACGGTTGGGGCAGGTATGGCCGTTTAACTGACCTGCGGCCCACAAAGTACTCCTTGCCGTCCTCATTGTCCACCAGGAAGCCACAAAGCCTGGCTCCACTGAAAACCACAGGACAGTTCCCTTTTGGCGCTCCAATGTAGGATCTCCCTGCCTAGGATGGTCCAGTAAGTGGATGACCCAGTCTTCCACCATATTCTTGTAGTACCAGAGGGTCTGTGCGTGGGCCGTCACCAATTCTGGCACAATCGGGTTCTGCCGTGTGGAAGGTGTTGATCTCCTCCTGGGCGGTGAAGTGGACGCTCCAGCCACCTCCGCCGCACCAGCCTCAGCAGCTGCACCAACCACCTCACAACGAGCCACCTCACCAGCCGGAAAGGAGAATATGGACACCGGTGAGTCTCTCTTGCACAGTTGTGTCTGGAGCTGGCGGTGGTTCAGGGAATTTGTCCCCAAAGACCATGTTACTCCACTTTGGATGCAGTTCTTTAGACATGCTTGCTGTACTGTTCAGTGTTCAGCGCTGGTCTAAACTGGTTCAGAGGAGGGAGGAGTAATGAGGGTGGAGTCTTCACTCCCTATACGTGCCAATAGTTAGTTCCCGGTAGGCCAGGCTGGTTTTTCCCGCTTCTGAGGGGGGCGTGTCTTCACTTTCCCGCTCTTGAGGGGGCGTATTGTCATTTTCCCGCTTCACGAAGAATGCGTCCGAAAAAATCTCAATTCACTTTGGAGTAGAAAATTTGTAAGATTCGATACGAATCTATGAAGCAGCGAATAGATTCGCTCATCTCTAGTGACAATCTTTTTTCAGCCCTGTACCTCACATGGGTCCAGAGATCTACCCATTAATTTCTTCGATTGTTCTGCTATATTTATTGCAGTCTGTGTTTGTCCTTTCTCAGGGTTTGTGTCCTTTCTCAGAGGGTATAATCTTGCTGCAGCTCTCTCTCTCTCTGTCACAGCTCTGGGGGTGAGTTCTTTCTGCTGCAGCTCTTTCCCTGTTACAGCTTAGGGGGCATGTCTTTTCTCAGGCGATATGCCCGTTGTCAAATGGCATGATCTTTCTCATGGAACATGTCGTTTCTCAGGTGCAGTGTCTTTTCTCAGGAGATGTATTTTTTCTCAAGGAGCATGTCCTTTCTCAGGAGGTGTTTCCATTCTCATAGGATATATTCTTTCTGCTGCAGCTTTCTCTCTCTCTCTCTCTCTCTCTCTCTCTCTCTCTGTCACAGCCCAGGAAGTGAGTCCTGCTTGCTGAAGCTCTTTCCCTGTCACAGCTCGGGAGTCATGTCTTTCCTCAAGGAGCATGTTCTTTCTCAGATGGTGTGTCCTTTCTCAGGAGCATGTCCTTTCTTAGGAGTTGTGTCCTTTTTCAGGAAGTGTATTCTTTCTCAAGGAGCATGTCCTTTCTCAGGAGGTGTGTACTTTTTTAAGAGGTGAGTATATGATGTTACAAATAATGTGTATGGAGAAGTAAGGAAAAGAACAGACAGCAGGTTGAGATATACAGATACATTTTACAGAATAACTCAATCCCTGTACTACACTGTAAACTACATCCAATTACAATATTTTTCAGATTCAGGTGCTGAAATGAAATATTTTTCTTGGAACAACCTCTTTAAAAAGTGTGGAATATAGGATTGTGTTTTATCCACCCAGAGTTCCCTATTGAAAATGAGTTTATAAACCAGACAGTTCCCTTAAAGGGGTTGGTCCATCTCATATCTCGGGGTGGTAGAACATTGACAAGTTTCTTTTATGGATGACCATAACAGCTCCTGTAATGATTGGTTCCAAAATAACCTGCTCAAAATCAATCAAATTATCAATGAACAACATATCAAATTTAGATGATTGGTTGAAATTGATGACTTCTCTCGGTGGCTGCCCCTCTGGTAGTCCATCTATGTATAATTTTACAATGTCTTTTAGTAAGAATTTCGGAGAGGTCATTTACAAAACTAATGAAGCATTACATGTGTATGTTAGCTGGTCGTTTTTTTAGGTAACAACCTAAAGAAGAAACTATGTCAACATGTAGCCTTGTGCATCCATATATAGCCACCGTGCTCTAGAACATTGTTCCCCAACTCTACCAGTCATGATTTGAGAATATTCCACAGAATGCTAAGTCCTGTTGCTCTGACACTAATTATATCATCTGCTCAATACTAAGCAAATCCTGAAACCATGACCGGCAGGTGGTTCCTGACGACTGGAGTTGAGGAACACCGATCTAGAGGACTATATTCTCCTTGGCTTTTTTAAAATAGGAAGAGGAGCCAACCATTTCTTGTTTTTTATTTTGTCTTTTTTTTTTTTTTTTTTTTTGTACCAGCAAAGTACATGCACCAAAACAGGTGACACAGAGAAGAGAAAATGGTAGTTGTCATGTAAAATTATTCAAAGATATTTCTGCAGGAAGACTGACACATTACACAAAATGAAACATAATTTATGATTCTGACCATCTGGTTCTTTAGCATAGCATGGGTAAAATGAGTCGGCTACTTTTAATGTGGGGTGCATTTTATCTAAAATTCAATCCCAGTCACCTTCTCACTTGTGCATGAGGGTCCTATGCCCTGTGTTAGGATGGTCGATGAGTTCTAGGTAGTGTGCTACCTTCTGGGCTTTAACAGTACCCTGATACACCTACTATATGGCTCTCTGAAAACTTTTAGGAAGCCAAAAGAATGAGAACACATACAATATACAAAACAGTGTTTGGGTGCACATTGCTGTGGAGACGTCACAGTTGATCCCTTCTAGGCAATCAACTCAGTATGCACTAACTAATCACCCTATAACTGGGACTGCAGTGGAAATTTTTTTGGTAGCTACAGAGTCCTTTGATTATCAATATTCAAGAAGCAAATAAGTGCAATAATTGAAAGACTAGTTTGTCTACTTCAAATTTTGCATTATATTACTTGGCCCAAGGACATATCTTCCTAAAGGTGACCTTACACATTAGACTTGTAGAATCTTGCCAATTTTAGGTAAACTGGCCAATCATCTATTGTGTATTATACAAGTTTGACCAGCAAATGTTGAGGGAAAGATGTGTTGAGCATGCCAAGCCGAACTTAGAGGTCTATCTTGGCAGTCCGGAAAAATAACTGTTGGCCAAATTATCATTCAGCTGCCAGCTATAGATGGGGAATGGCCACCATAAATCATCTTCGTAGCCATCTTCAATAACTTCTTCTGGTTTTATGGGTGGACCCTCTCTGTCCTATTCTTTACTAGGTTAAAGGTGTTTTCCTATGTTACACTTTGATGGAATATCACTAGGATATACCATGAATATCAGATAGGTGTGGGTTCCACCTCTGGGACCCACTCCTATTTCCAGAATGATGCCTCCAAAGTAAAGGAGAGCACACCACCCTTGCATAGGTGCTCTACATTTACTGTTATGGGATTTCCAAAAATAGCCAAGCGAGCTTAGCTATTTTCATAAGTCTTGTAGTGGTGAAAGGAGAGTGCACCCTGCATGTACTTCCACCTCTCCATTCACCTCTATGGGACTGCTGGAAATATTTGAATGGAGGATGGCCATCTGGAGATGGGTGGGGTCCCAGAAGTGGGACCTGTACCTATCTGACATTGACAGCAAATCCTAGTGATATGCCTTCAATATCCCAGATGGGAAAACCCCTTTAAGTCTTAAAAGGTGAGAGACTAGTGAGGGAATAGTGACGTCATTTGATTGACAGGTGCAGAAAGGAGAACAAAATTGGGAGGAGAAGGGGGTATGACACAGTAAAATAACAGCAGACAAGTGATATGGTTGTATCTGCTACATAAGTTCCGTGAAGTCACTTAACTTATGCTTTTAAGCCAGTTTTCTTAGCAACAGATTTTCTTGCTCATTCTTCTCGGCTCGGCTACTTCTAGTAATTGCCTGGAATTTACAGAATAATATCTAGAAAGAAATATGGTTTCCATTTTATTGCACCCATTCACATAACTTCCAATTCAGAAATGGACACGACAGAAGAAAAATACGACCACAGGAAAAAATATTTCTTCATTTGCCCTCTTCAGTCGATGTGCAGCCCCTGTGTTGGTAATATATCTTTGTTTACATGCTTGAAGATCATGTGACAGTGTAATAGGTTCCTCAAGACATATTATAATATATCTAAGGTCACAGCGGCCATTCTGCCAATATCAATGTGTCAATTAACAGGAGCTCTCATCTCTCCAAGCTGCTTGCTCCTGCTCTCATTACCCACAAACAACGTGAATGATGGGACTACAGAAGAGATCTTCAATTGTTCCTTCTCTGATTTGACCTTAACGTGTAGATAGGAGAAGCCCGAGTCCTTTGTAATGTAACTGAAGGATATCTTGTCTAATTTTTTTCTCTGTCTCTATGTTTTAGACACCTTAAGCCCCACAGTTTTGGGTTGAGTTAGGAAGTTGGTTCTGCTCCATGAAGAAGGTGGAAGACTTGGCCAGACTAGGAACTATTTGAATGTAGCACATATTAAAGTATCACTTCTTTCATATTGCCTGTTACATATTTATAATCATCTAATAGTAATTGGTGGGTAGACAACCCCTTTAAAGAACAACCATTAAAGGGGTTGTCTGACTTTTTTTTTTAATGATCAGAGGAGCAGACAAATTCTGACTCACCTTCTAAAGAGCCCTCCATTCCAGCGCTGCAGGTACTTCCAGCATCCCAATGGTTAACTTAAAACTTCATAGGCTTTATTTGTGCTGCATACAATCCAACATAGTTATCAGCTCTGGCTTACACATTTCTGGCATGTCAGGTGCCTTATTTATAGACTATAAAGGCAACAAGCATGCCTGAAATGCGTAAGTTGGAGCTGACATCTACGTTGGATTTGATGGAGTCAGAATAAAGCCTATAAACCTTTAACTATTTGGATGCTGGAATTACAGTTTGTATTTATTACAGCGTGTTACCCCAATATTCTGCCTAATACGCTGAAGCACTACTGTATATTAGTAATACTGCATCCAATCATTCTCCATGGCTATGAAGTCTGCTTCTATCATCAGTCTCAGTGTGACTAACAAAACATATGACACCAACAAAGAAACTAAAAGAAATAGATAAAAGCACCTAATTTTACATATAGGATATATATATATATATATATATATATATATATATATATATATACAGAATTTTTCAGCTTTGCAAAGGTCTAGTTTGTAGTGACATCCACAGTGCCCCCTTATGATGTGTGCCAGTACAAACCCCCTATAAAATGTGTATTCAGTACAAAAAACAAAAAACATGTTAATGTGGGCTAGTACAAAAATAGCCCGTATAAAGTGTGCTTGTACAAATAATGCCCCCTTATAAAGTCAGTCCAAAAATACCTCCTTATAATATGTGCCAGTACAAAAAAATTCCCTCTTATAATGTGTGCCAGTAGTAAAAGTACCCCCTTACTATGTGTCAGTACAAAAAAAGTCCCCTTACAATGTATGCCAGTACAAAAATGCCAACTTATTTGAGCAAGTACAAAAATGTCCCCTTATGTGTGCCAGTACAAAAAATGCCCTCTTAAAATATGTGCCAGTACAAAAAATGCCCCCTTATGTGTGGAAGTACAAAAAAAATGCCCCCTTATGTGTGCCAGTACAAAAATTCCTCACCTCTGTTTGTCAGAACAAAAAGGCCCCTTATAATGCATGCCAATACAGAAGCTTTTCTTTTTAGTGCCCCAGTACTGCTCTCCCCCAGTCATAATAAAACTCATCATAAAGGGCCAACAGCATGCTGCAAAAAAACTAAAAAAATAAAATAAACACAAATACTTACCTCCATCTGGCTGCAGTGATATGGTGCAGAACACAGGCCTCTTTCTGGCTGTGTCCTGAGCTGTATGCAGTCCAGCCCAGGCGGTGTGATGATGATGACATCATCGCACCACCTACTCCAACCTCTGATAGGCTACAAGCACTAGGCATAAAGTTTATCAGAGGGAACTACAGAGTAGGGAGATATTGTTCCTGTACCCTGCCGCAGCATTCAACTGTGTCGCAGTCCTGTTGAATATGCAGAGGTGACAAGGGACGTCCCCCGCTTGAGGTAGCACCCTGTGCTGTCATACCGTGTCATTGCCTGGATTGATATGAAAAGAATGAAGGACCTGCAAGCTTCTGTAGGCCTATAGGGGTCATGAGACTGTGTATATGTCAGTAAGGCTGCAACTGGAGGACCTGCATGCAAACGTCTATTGGCTATTACAGATCATCTCATTACCATCTCCACAACAGTAGGTCTTAAAGAGCTAAAACTAAATCTAAAGCCTTTCTATGCACCATATTTGCCAAATTTGGTGCAGATAGATCCAGTCGTTTGGCTGTGAATAATATATATATACTAGCTGAAGGACCCGGCTTCGCCTGGGTATATTTAATTTATTTAATTTACTGTTTGTGAGAGTGACCTCTACAGTGCTTGCCCCTTTAACAGTGACCTCTACAATGCTCGCCCCTTTAACAGTGACCTCTACAGCGGCCTGCCCCTTTAACAGTGACCTCTACAGCGGCCCGCCCCTTTAACAGTGACCTCTACAGCGGCCCGCCCCTTTAACAGTGACCTCTACAGCAGCCCGCCCCTTTAACAATGACCTCTACAGCTGCCCGCCCCTTTAACACTGACCTCTACAGCAGCCCGCCCCTTTAACACTGACCTCTACAGCAGCCCACTCCTTTAACAGAGACCTCTACAGTTGCCCACCCCTTTAACAGTGACCTCTACAGTGGTCCACCCCTTTAACAGTGACCTCTACAGCGGCCCGCCCCTTCAACGGTGACCTCTACAGCAGCCCGCCCCTTTAACAGTGACCTCTACAGCAGCCGCCCCTTTAACTGTGACCTCTACAGCAGCCTGCCCCTTAAACTGTGACCTCCACAGCAGCTAGAGTGGCTACTGTCTTCACCCCAGAAAGTCAGACCTCACCGGCCATTCCCCCAAACGTGAAACAGCGCCCCCAGTTCCCATGAAGACACACCACTAAACATGAGGCCACGCCCCCCAGCTCTGTGAAGACATGGAGGAGAAGCTGTCTGAGTGTGAGCTACTGAAAGGGTGGACCCTGTGTCTGTTCCGGAGAACAGTTAGCCAGAAAACTGGACTGTCCAGCCTAAAGCCAGACATCTGGCCACCCTAACATCAGCCTGGCCCTAGGGTGGCCAGAGGTCTTGTTTTAGGCTTTACAGACTCCCTGTCCTCTGTCATGCACAGGACCTGGATGGACACAGGGATGTCCTTTTGAACACCTCACTCTCAGCAGCAGCACTGTACAGTCTGATCAATGAGCTGCAGGGAAAAAGTCACCCTCCCTCCACCCCTGCAGCTGACAGAAGGTGATTTTTACCTATATTTTTAATCCCGGTCAAATGCGGCATGGAAGGGGAGTGGCCTGACTGAGTCAGGGGCGTGGCTTAATGGGACCTGAGGGTGGGGCTTTTAAGTCCTTCTTTTGACGGTGGCCTTGATTACAGGTCGATGCCATAGTAATTTAGGAGGAAGGTGGGTAGCAGTGGAAGAATACATCTTTTATTACTACTGAATGGTAAATATGTGAAATTTACATTATATGAGGTAATGACTGATGATGAGTTAGTCTAAAACATAAGTTATAGTTATGGTAACCGGAATACCCCTTTACCATTTTCATCCACAGTGCTCTGCCTGCAGACCTACTCCAGTGAACTGGCTAGGTTGTCATAGAAACCTGGTGTGTGTCTACTATTGGCTAATGCATTTTTTGGGAATATCTCAGGAACGGTACGTCCTGGAGAGTTGAAAACTGTTCTAAAACCTTCCCGGACACCTGATGTACATGTGTGCCAAATTTTGTGATTTTAGCTGCAGAGGTGCGGATTCCTTTAGACACACACACACACACACACATACACTCAGCTTTATATATTAGATATATATATACACACTCACCGGCCACTTTATTAGGTACACCATGCTAGTAACGGGTTGGACCCCCTTTTGTCTTCAGAACTGCCTCAATTCTTCGTGGCATAGATTCAACAAGGTGCTGGAAGCATTCCTCAGAGATTTTGGTCCATAGTGACATGATGGCATCACACAGTTGCCGCAGATTTGTCGGCTGCACATCCATGATGCGAATCTCCCGTTCCACCACATCCCAAAGATGCTCTATTGGATTGAGATCTGGTGACTGTGGAGGCCATTTGAGTACAGTGAACTCATTGTCATGTTCAAGAAACCAGTCTGAGATTATTCCAGCTTTATGACATGGCGCATTATCCTGCTGAAAGTAGCCATCAGATGTTGGGTACATTGTGGTCATAAAGGGATGGGCATGGTCAGCAACAATACTCAGGTAGGCTGTGGCGTTGCAATGATGCTCAATTGGTACCAAGGGGCCCAAAGAGTGCCAAGAAAATATTCCCCACACCATGACACCACCACCACCAGCTTGAACCGTTGATACAAGGCAGGATGGATCCATGCTTTCATGTTGTTGACGCCAAATTCTGACCCTACTATCCGAATGTCGCAGCAGAAATCGAGACTCATCAGACCAGGCAACGTTTTTCCAATCTTCTACTGTCCAATTTCGATGAGCTTGTGCAAATTGTAGCCTCAGTTTCCTGTTCTTAGCTGAAAGGTGTGGCACCCGGTGTGGTCTTCTGCTGCTGTAGCCCATCTGCCTCAAAGTTCGACGTACTGTGCATTCAGAGATGCTCTTCTGCCTACCTTGGTTGTAACGGGTGGCAATTTGAGTCACTGTTGCCTTTCTATCAGCTCGAACCAGTCTGCCCATTCTCCTCTGACCTCTGGCATCAACAAGGCATTTCCGCCCACAGAACTGCCGCTCACTGGATGTTTTTTCTTTTTCGGACCATTCTCTGTAAACCCTAGAGATGGTTGTGCGTGAAAATCCCAGTAGATCAGCAGTTTCTGAAATACTCAGACCAGCCCTTCTGGCACCAACAACCATGCCACGTTCAAAGGCACTCAAATCACCTTTCTTCCCCATACTGATGCTCGGTTTGAACTGCAGGAGATTGTCTTGACCATCTCTACATGCCTAAATGCACTGAGTTGCCGCCATGTGATTGGCTGATTAGAAATTAAGTGTTAACGAGCAGTTGGACAGGTGTACCTAATAAAGTGGCCGGTGAGTGTATATATATATATATATATATATATATATATATTACCTAAAAAAGCAAAGGTTGTTCGAAATACAGGGGAAAAAAATCCAGCTCCTGCCGGAGATATCACAAGTGATGACTTTAAACATGTTATTACCTGAGGAACCATGTTGATTACATTTGATTGTCTAGGTATGTCAGGTCTATTGTGATAAGACATAACAGGCAAAACGGAACAATTGGGTTTTTCACTGTGGAGAAGATTCCCACCTCTGATTGCGTGAAATGAATTGTGAACAGTCACCTGTTCCGCTCCGTCTTGAAAGGGCCCAATCATTTCGCTACTGCGGGCAATATACCAGCTGTCAAAATGTAACGATTTCTTGACACCTATCGAACTGAGACAAGTAAGAGCCAATATCCCACCTCTTTGATGGGCTGCCTGTTCCTTTGTATGTATCGTTCAAGGCTTCCGACCCTCTGATCTCTTGCCGGAATGGTTAAAATCCCTTTATAAACAGGAGACAAGGGAAAAGAAATAAGTTCCTTTAAATTGACAGTGAAAAATCAGCATGTAGTCTGCTATATCTACAGTAAATGTGTGCCACCGTCTGTAGCCCATTGTTATGCAGAGCTCATTCTAATGCAGTTTTTCTCCACCCCCCCCCCTTTCAATATCAGTTTGTTAAAATACGCTACATGTTCACTGACCCTTGCTAACTAAATAAATCCCAGTTTGTGGCAGACAGCATAAGTCCCAGTACATATACATAGCGAGGATGGATACAAGGAATTGAAAACAAATCAACCATTAAATCCTGGGATCTTAGTAAAAATAAGTAGGAAAGAACAATCCTATTTCATTCTGAATGTATTATTCATTATCCTCACGAGATGAGACGGCTTTTTTTTTTTTCCCCTGTCTCATTTCTCTGTAAAATGCTTTTCGAGTTGTTTGTGGAATTTGAAGAAAGTAAACTATTAGATGACAATGGAAATGTAGCCTGATCGTATTCACAAATGGGGACTTTTCTTGAGCCTATTAATTGGTGCCAACATCCAAATTAATATAAAGGAGTTGATGAATGGCATGATTGATGGTTCACTGGTTGTCCTTACTTGGACCACTTTTCATAGGTACTGTACCAGAGAGGAGTGAATTTCTTGAAATTCGTTTTGTTTGGGAGATTTGATTTAGGTATGAATAAATTTGATCCAAATCAAAAATTATCAGGTTGCCCTTAAAAGTCGTGTATGACTCTCTGAGATCTCCTAGGACTGTATCCAACTCCTTTCAAGCTCTGTAATGCCAAGACAGGGCAGCATTAGTAACCTTAAAGTCAACGACATATGTGCCTATGGGTAAACTCATGGTTGACGGTGGTAACAAACAGCTTGTTTGATAACTTTGTTGTTGAATATTATTTATTAAATTTAAGATGGTCCTTAAATTATCTGTTTTTGGTGGCAGAAACCTTCTTCTCTGTCTTCTCACCTTTAAAATGGTGGCAACCGATTTGGAATTGGAAAAGATTCAGATTCGGCTGGAGTCTGAATTTTTGGGAAACTTAAGGCAAATTTTATTCATTTGGAGGTAGTAGGTAGTAATCACTGCCTTCGAGAAACAACAGACCTTTTGTTTTGGAGATGCTTTGACCCGGTCACAAACCAGCCCTTGTAAAGGCTCCTTAAGCTTGCCCATTTTTCTTGCTTCCAACACGTCAACTTCAAGAACTCACCATTTGCTGCCTAACAGACCTGACCTCTTGACAAGAACTGTCTACTTTCTACCATGATTGCTTTTAGGGTGCCCATACATGTGGCATCTTTTGCCACATTGTTGGGATTCACATGACTGAAAGCACATACAGTCACATAGGTGAAGCACATAAAAACCAGATCCTGTACTTTCCATGGGGCCAAAAAAAACCCAGATAGCAGGGCATAAAACCTGGTTGATTCCAAACCATACAGTGAAAAAAACGCCACCTGGAGGTGGTGGGATGCAATAGGCAGCAAGCAGCCAGGAAGTGATATTTTGAAAGCAAGAAAAATGGGCAAGCATGAGGATCTCGAGAATCTCTAAAATATATGCGTGTTTAGTACTGTAAAATAAAAGAATAAAAAACCTTATTGTCCAGAGTCCACTGTTTTCTGGCACTGCAGGATCTATAGAAGTAGGCTACCTTCACCACAAACAAGTTCAGATATTTAGATCCTGAATCAGATCCCAAACCAGAAATCCAAAGCAGCTTGGAAGACCAAGTTCCTCCTCTCCACATGAGCACACAATCACTACAAGCTGGCAACATTGCCTCTCTCTCTCCTGGTTTCCTCCTCCTGTAATCCCTCTCAGAGCCAAACCAGAGAAGATCCAAGATAGTTAAAGGCCTTAAAAAAGCATGGCGAAACCTGGGTCAGGCTTGCCAGGACATCTGGTTTTATTACATGCGTATTTGCTGTAAGTGTAATGAATATCCTTGGCTGAATCTAGTGTTGCAGTACTTCACTATCTTGGATCTTCTCTGGTTTATCTCTGAGAGGGATTACAACATGACCAGCTTGCAGTGAATGTCTGTGTGCCTGTGTGGAGAGGAGGAACTTGGTCTTCTCAGCTGCTTTGGACTTCTGCTTTGGGATATCAGCAGGGTGGATCTAAATACCTGAGAGTGTTTAGTTGTAGAGATGAGTGATTTTTTGTGAAATTTGTCTATTTGCAGGAATTGGTCATCAGATTCAATTTGTGTCCAAATAAAGTATACCCAAACTAAAAGTGTCCCAGGTGTCCAGAAAAAGATGTCTATGACACTCTGAGGTCTCCTAGGACTGTATCCAACCCCTTTTAAGCTCTTTAACACCAACAAAGCATTAGTAGTGACATACAGTACAGATCTATGGGTAAACGGTAGCCAGTGATAACAAACTCATTGCAGTTTCAAATTTTTTAAATTAAATTAATGATCCATTTTTGGAGGCAGATGCCTTCTCCTCTGTCTTTTGATCTGTAAAATGGCAGCTTCCATTTTGACCAATTGAATAAATTGAATGTAAATTTTTTGGGAAATTCGTAATAATTTCATTTAGAATGGATTCAATCACCTCTAGTTACTACCAAAGTTGGTAATCAAAGGAAGAACAGCTGATGAATCTGGTAACAGAGTAAATGCTCACTGATGTGTATGTGGAATGAAAGCTAGTCTGTATGGTCCAACCTCAAAACCTCTACCCTTCCCCACCACCAACGAACTGCTAAAAAACTGTAAAAGGAAGTTGTCCCCTGTACAGCACCTTGCAACATATAGGGAAGCGTAGCTGCGTAATACACTGGATTATTCACATCGTTTTAATGTCATGGCTGCTCGGTATATATAATACTAAAAAAAATGTACGTTTTATCTCTTTCCCTAGTTCTTGTAGAGAAAATTTCTTATGCAAACTGTGCAGTATTTCCAGAAAAAATTAAATAAAAAAAAAAAAAGATAGTAAAACACGTAGAAAATTAAAATATTGATTTGGCAAAACACAATATTCTCCCCGGGCTTAAAAATATGAATTTAATGTGCTGAGAACAAGCAGTTTACTTTTTTTTATTGAAAGTGGAAAGAATGTCCCTATTTCAATATATTTTTTCCAGGAGTTTTTATTTATTGATATGCAGCAGAAAGGGTGACGCAAAGTAATTATAGATTTTCTAACAGCTTTGTATAAAAGGAAGAGTGCCAGAAAACATATGTCAAAGGCATGGAGTGGGTAAGAAGGGAAGATTTCAAATAGAGATTTGCTGATAAAGGAATAGTTTGACCGTGTTGGGCCACTGTTGCAGACAGAAAGTTTTGAGGGGTGAGTACAATGCTGATGATGACCTATTAGCACGACAGGTCATCAGTATTTGATCAGTGGGGGTTTGACTCCAAGCACCCACACCAACTCCATAAACTGGATAGCAGTGATGCTTCATATTGAAGCCAAGTGGAATGGGACTGAGCTGCATATAGGTCATGTGACTAATAAATTTGACATCACTGGCCTAGGAAGTGGACATAGTGGTCACCAGATTGCTTCAAACAGCTGACTGGAAGGGTTCTGGGAGTTGGATCATTGCAACCTTCTCACGGCATACTGAGGACAGTTCAGTAAATGGTTTAGGACAAACCCAGGGCCATTCACTTGAATTGAACTGAACGGCACATAGGCGATGTGACCAATGAACTGGTCAAGAAAGAGATCGCAGCAGTCACCTGTCTATGTGTTTTTCTATGGGCAGACACCATTACAGCTAACCTGTACCCACCAGCTCTGAGACAGATGGAGTATGCAGAGGAGAAAACTGCTAAAACTGGCGTTTACTAGTCATATAATGGCCAGATATAATATTATGCACATATGGAAGCTTATTCTGAAAAGTCATCTGAAACAACAGTTGAACTTTAAGGACCAATCTTAGTCTTGAGGCCAAAACATTTCTAGAATTCATTGAGACACTCAACATATCCAAATTTAAAGGGGTTATCCCATGATTAATGTAAAAAATGAGAAATCACATAGTACATGACAACCTCTTTCTAACAAAGATAGAACCAACCCTGGACCTCACATGGATCCAGAGATCTCCCCATTTATTGGTCTGCTACTTTTATATCAAGCTGACAGCCCAAGGGGAGTGTCTTTTCTACTGCAGCTCAGGGGGTGTGTCTCAGCTCTCCCTATCACAGCTCAGGAGGCAGTTGAAGGATAAAACTGAGCATGTGCGGCCTTCTTAGTGAGCAGGACAAAGAAATAAGAAAAAGAGCAAACAGCTGGTGGCGCTATACAGTACATTTTAGTGAATAACTCACTGACTATACTAAATTTTTAATGGCATGCAATTACAAAAGTGTTTAGATCCAGGTGCTGGTTTGAAAACTGTAGAATATTTTTTGTCGGACAGCCCCTTTAATCCTCAAAAATCTTTGTAATGTTTGTAGAACAGAATAGCTGATGCACTACAATCACGGCTCTGTTCAGGGATCGGACCACCACAGATCATACATCAAGGAAATATCCAAAGGATAGATCCATGGGCATAACTACCAAGGTATATGGCAAAGCAGCTGATATGGGGCTCAATAACTAAGGAGGCCCATCTCCACTCTGTCCTGTTAGTCATGGAAGAGTGAATTTATTTTTCTGTGCTGTGACACCACTGATTTATTTCTGTACATTACCATGCATTTTATCATACTATTGTGACATCACTGTCAGCCTTATTTCTGTGCTGTGAGATCATTGCACACATTATGCCCACTACTGGGATAACACTTTGCGCATTATACATGTGCATTAGGGAAACCAATGTAATCATAAGCTCCTCATGCTATGAACTTTGCTTGAAGGTGGTAACGATGGAATGGATCTCCGTTACATGTTTTGCTATGGGGCCCCATGGATCCTTTTTTAAAACCATGGATAGGACATTGAAGATACATTTCAGAAGCCCCTCCAGCTTTGTTTCTGGAGTGTGAAGAAAAGCTTTCATAAGAAGAGAAAATGTAGAAAGACCATCCTCAATGTAGATGTTGCCTTGGTCGGATGATCCCAATGGCAGCCATATATATTCACATTTTCTAAAATCCGAGCTTCAGGATAAGCTGAATATAAGGTAAAATTGAAGACGAGAGCAAAATTCACAGTCTATACTGCTGCGTTGTCAAGCAGGAGAACATCATGGGTCTCCCACTCCTTCACTCAAAGTTTGTATTTCATTTTAATATCGTGAAAACTCTTACGAAGTATGAAAATTGAGCTCCAACAAGAAAGAGAGATTAGTTTTAGAACATATTTACAGTACAGAACACAGATATCATAGAAATGAGGTTAATATCCATAATAATAAAATAACTTAAAAAAATATCACCAGCAGGAGCTCAAAAGTGGCTTTAAGTGAGAAGTCAGCTTGTATTCATATGCAGATAGTGAGAAATACAGGCTGTCCATATTTTTTTTTAACAAATGCTTTTATCGTGATACAGTAAATGGAATATATACTTTCTATGACCTTTAGAAACTATTTACAGTAAAGATAAAGTCATCTGAGCCACATTTGTTTTCACCAATCATAACTTGTGCTATAGCCTTCACTATCATACCGATATCTCGGTTCAAATTTGGTTATGAATCTAATTTCTTAAGAAGCAAATTCAACACAGTATCTCAACAATTGCCACACATAAGAACATATAGCATAGACATCTCCTGACTCAATATCACAAAATAATGTTTTTTTGTCTTTTCAAAGCTGTAATCTGAAATATAAATAAATACTGTACAAAATATAGCGTTATCCATACTATTTATCAGGAAACTGACACCATAACAGGACTGTAGGCTAGTCAATACCACCTATACAGCCCTGCCCTAAGAGTAGACCATGCAAGACAATTGAGTTACAGTATGTTGTAGAGAACCTAAATGGGCTGGTGTGCAGTCTGTATACTTGACGGTTCCATCGGTGGTGAAAAAAGCTTGTAGGTGCCCATATTCTGAAATCCTGGTGCTCAGTAGCGCCAGTAGCTCTAGTGACATCACAGAGTGCTCCAGACGGAAAGTTAGCTTTGATACATGAACATGTGCTTCTGGCCTGGGCATGCTCCAAACATCATCCAGAACTGAACCCCAACATCATTCAGAACTGAGCTCCAGAATACAGCATTTGGGTGCACACAAGCTTTTTTCACCACTGATGGAACTATGCATGGTCTGCTTAGGGTATGGGTGGAGCATACAACCTACAGTCCTGTTGTAGTCTCCGTTTTCTGATAGATCTGGCTAGTGTCTCCAAAGCATTATCAATTTTTATTCGGCAGTAGGGCATTTTGTGTTTTTGGAATCTGGCATCACTGATATTCGTATATGTGGCACTTAGAGCAGAGGTACAGTACAGACCAAAAGTTGGGACACACCTTCTCATTCAAAGACTTTTCTGAATTTTCATGACAATGAAAATTGTAGATTCACACTGAAGGCATCAAAACTATGAATTAACACATGTGGAATTATATACTTAACAAAAAAGTGTGAAACAACTGAAAATATGTCTTATATTCTATGTTCTTCAAAGCAGCCACATTTTGCTTTGATTACTGCTTTGCACACTCTTGGCATTCTCTTGATGAGCTTCAAGAGGTAGTCACCTGAAATGGGTTTCACTTCACAGGTGTGTCCTGTCAGGTATAATAAGTGGGATTTCTTGCCTTATAAATGGGGTTGGGACCATGAGTTGTGTTGGGCAAAAGTCAAGTGGATATACAGCTGATAGTCCTACTGAATAGATTGTTAGTATTTGTATTATGTCTAGAAAAAAGCAGCTAAGTAAAGAAAAATGAGTTGCCATCATTACTTTAAGAAATGAAGGTCTGTCAGTCCGAAAAATTGGGAAAACTTTGAAAGTGTCCCCAAGTGCAGTTGCAAAAACCATCAAGCGCTACAAAGAAACTGGCTCACATGAGGACCGCCCCAGGAAAGGAAGACCAAGAGTCACGTCTGCTGCGGAGGATAAGTTCATCCGAGTCACCAGCCTCAGAAATCGCAGGTTAACAGCAGCTCAGATTAGAGACCAGGTCAATTCCACACAGAGTTCTAGAAGCAGACACATCTCTACAACAACTGTTAAGAGGAGACTGTGTGCAGCAGGCCTTCATGGTAAAATAGCTGCTAGGAAACCACAGCTAAGGACAGGCAACAAGCAGAAGAGACTTGTTTGGGCTAAAGAACACAAGGAATGGACATTAGACCAGTGGAAATCTGTGCTTTGGTCTGATGAGTCCAATTTTGAGATCTTTGGTTCCAACCACCGTGTCTTTTTGCGACACAGAAAAGGTGAACGGATGGACTCTACATGACTGGTTCCCACTGTGAAGCATGGAGGAGCAGGTGTGATGGTGTGGGGGTGCTTTGCTGGTGACATTGTTGGGGATTTATTCAAAATTGAAGGCATACTGAACCAGCATGGCTACCACAGCATCTTGCAGCGGCATGCTATTCCATCCGGTTTGCGTTTAGTTGGACCATCATTTATTTATCAACAGGACAATGACCCCAAACACACCTCCAGGCTGTGTAAGGGCTATTTGACCAAGAAGGAGAGTGATGGGGTGCTAAGCCAGATGACCTGGCCTCCACAGTCACCAGACCTGAACCCAATCGAGATGGTTTGGGGTGAGCTGGACCGCAGAGTAAAGGCACAAGGGCCAACAAGTGCTAAACATCTCTGGGAACTCCTTCAAAACTGTTGGAATACCATTTCAGGTGACTACCTCTTGAAGCTCATCAAGAGAATGCCAAGAGTGTGCAAAGCAGTAATCAAAGCAAAAGGTGGCTACTTTGAAGAACCTGGAATATAAGACATATTTTCAGTTGTTTCACACTTTTTTGTTAAGTATATAATTCCACATGTGTTAATTTATAGTTTTGATGCCTTCAGTGTGAATCTACAATTTTCATAGTCATGAAAATACAGAAAACTCTTTGAATGAGAAGGTGTGTCCAAACTTTTGGTCTGTACTGTACATCTGTACACAGTATAGTACACAGAACAGAAGGGCAACCCTAGCATCATCATTTCCAGCACAGCATCAGGTAGAGGACATTGTGCTGCTTTCTTTCTTCCACACTGTAAACTGCCTTGTATAAGAGAAAGGGGGCAAACGAAGCAGTCTCTTATGACAAACTACTCATATTAAAGGGGTTGTATAATTAAAATTAGTCTACAGTTTTCAAACCAGCATCTGGATCTGAATACTTTTGTAGTTGCATGTAATTAAAAAATTTATATAGCTGCTAAGTTATTCAATAAGAAGTATCTGTATAGTGCCAGCTGCTGTTTGTTTTTTTTCCTTATTTCTTTGTCCTGCTCACTGAGATGGCCCCTGAGCTGTGATAGAGAGAGCATAGACACGCCCCTTTGCTATAGCAGAAAAGACACTCCCCTGAACTGTGATAGGGAGAGCATGGACACGCCCCCTGAGCTGCAGCAGAGAAGACACTCCCCCTGACCTGCCAGCTTGATATAAATCTAGCAGAGCAATGAATAGGAAGATCTCTGGATCCATGTGAGGTCCAGGGTTGGTTCTAGCTTTGTTAGAAAGAGGTTGTCATGTACTATATGATGTCTGATATTCATTTTTTTTTACATTAATCATGAAATAACCCATTAAACCTTTAGAACTCTGACACACAGCATAGTTATTTGCATGTAATCTATGGCCTAGTACCACATACCCATAGGCACTCCTTGTGCCACCATTGTTCTCGCAGATGCAATGAGAGTATAAGAGGGTATATGTCTACAATATTATGGGATAGGACACACTGCAGGGCACCACTTGGATCCCTATGTAACAAAATCAACAGCGCGGCTCACCCACCACTCCCGACACTTGTTTCACTAGCGCCTTCTTCCTGTCTTAGCCTCTGACAGAAGATAGGGCTGGTGGCAGTTGAGAAATGGAACTGAGCATGTGCAACCACCTCAACGTTGTAACTGAGGTGGATGGAGAAATAAGGGAAGGAACAAACAGCAGATGGAGCTATACAGATACATTTTGTTGAATAACTTAGTGGCTATACTGAATTTTTAAATACATGCAATTACAATAATATTCATAGCTAGGTGCTGGTATGAAAAAAAAAATGTAATATTATTTTGTGGGACAACCCTTTTAATATTTACATATCATGGGAGTAATTTCTATGTTAAATGGCTCAAAGCAGATAAATTTTGTGTTAGCTGTATACGTTCACATGTCGAACTGTCAGCAAAAGGACAGGTTTATAATTGTGGCTATTGAATTCTGAACACACATCCACTGGCGAGCACACGGCACTACCTTGACTTTAACTATGCTGTCGTGATCAACATTCAAATGTCATTGCAATCAATCAGAGCGATGAGCTATGTGCTGGGATGACACATACTGGTCCCATGCTCCCTTACAGAACACTTCTGTAGCAGTCTGCGCTGTACGTCTGCCGTAGTGTCAGCCGAATAGATGCCAATCCCTAATATATCTCTCTTCCTTCATGTGCTATATGACATAGTTATTCTCCACTGGGAGCATTGCTTACATTGGAGAATATGTAACACTATATGGCAGAGCACAGAGTGCTATAAGTACCCCCTGAGCTTGCACACAACACTGTCATGGGCTCCTTATCTATAAAATGCTTAAAGTGAGTCTGTCACCTTAACCATGTCTGAGTTAAGAATACGAGTAAGCAATCCACTGATACGGAAAGTTTGAGCAGATGGCTCCCTGCTGTTTCCGTAACTGCTTTACCAGTCCTTAACTCCACCTCCCCGGCCAGTGCTTACTGCAGAGCATTCCCATCTAGGCCATGAAAAGCCAAGATCGGACAACTCCTTTAAGGACTCTTAGGGCTCATGCACACGACCGTTCCATGCATTGGGGACCCCAATTTGCTGCACCGCAAAAAAAAATAGAACATGAACACACGACCACCACTGATGGATTGCAGCGTGGTTGTAACCATGGAATCAAGCAGTGTATAATGTGATGGAAAAAGGAATCCAGCCAGCAAAGGAGGCAACATAGACAATCACAATACATTAGAGGATTTCTCTACATGATAAATGCTACTTGCTGAAGTGAGACAACACCTTTAAGTCCTGCTAATAATTATACATAATTTTATGTGAAATACTATGATTGGGTTGGGGAAGCTGGACTCACAGGCTTTTTCTATGAGTGGGCAGGGAAGCTGGACTCACAGGCTTTCTCTATAAGTGGGCAGGGAAGCAGGACTCAACTGTCTGGTAGAAGTAGGACTCACAGGCTTTGTCTAACTGTCTGGCAGGAGTAGGACTCACAGGCTTTCTCTATGAGTGGGCATGGATAGCAGGACACATAGGCTTTTTCTATGAGTGGGTGGGGATAGCAGGGCTCACAGGCTTTGTCTAACTGTCTGGTAGAAGTAGGACTCAGGCTTTGTCTTACTGTCTGGCAGGAGTAGGACTCACAGGCTTTCTCTATAAGTGGGCAGGGATAGCAGGACTCACAGGCCTTCTCTTTGAGTACTGCCAGCAATTATACAGCATTTCATGTGAAATACTAAACTGAATCATAGAAAGCTAGCTCAGCTGCTCACCCATATGTAATCTGATAAGGACCATTGGTACCTGAGCTTAATATATGATTTAGCTCTTTAAGGCTGCATTGCATTATTAAGAGCCAAAATGGTTGTATGAAATAAGAAAACTATGATGTTTATCAGAAACAGTGACACCATAGGCTAACTCTGGTATTGCAGTTCAACACCATTCAAGAAAGAAAGAGATTGAGCTGTAAATACCAGATGCAGGTCATGGGTCTGTTTCTGGAAAAAAAAAACAGCTACAGTATGCTTTCTTCATTGAACGCAAACCCTTTAAGATGGTTTATTAGATTGACATCCAAACACAGACAAGACAGCTTGGTATAAGGACAGATCTGCACATGCTATATAGCTGTAGTGCCTAAATTCAAGTGTGACCTTACTGGTGTGAGATTTTCTGGACTCTGCTACCTCCTCAGTGCTTGTCACTTAGGATTTTAAGACAAATGTCCCTTCAACAGACTCCTGCTGACATTGGTAGGACCAGGGAGGCACATGTCTATATAAATGTCACACCGAGCATATCCCAGTAAACTGGGCTTGCATAAATTGCCTTACGCTCACACATCTCTCCTTGTGACACACGGATTTATTATTCTTTATTACTTTGGAGGATGGGAGACAATTTCACTCCTCCTCTGGTACCAAGGCTTCTTCATGCTGCTGCAGTGTGGACTGTGTCCTGTCTATTTCCTCTTTATTGCTTTTCCGCACTGGATTCAGACCTCAAATAACAATGATTACATTGTACATTAGGAGTTACATCACCGGCTCAAGATGTTCAGTTAGAGAGGAGGAGGTAGAGGCAATCTCCAGGCTCAGCAGCAGAATGCTGCACATGGACTTCACCTGCCAGCAGTATGGAGGCATTGTCCGTAGTGTTCATACAGTGAGGCATTGAGGGAATTTCATTGACTGTCAATACATACATACATGATACAGGATATATTCCTGAGACCTCTGAACAATGTAATTTATACTAATATTTTGCATTCTATTACCTTTTTATTAGTCAGAATTTCAATTTCATTAGGCAACCTGATAAATCACACGTCTAAAAGTTATTTTTAATTATCATTTATTTATTTTAATTTAATTTTATTTATTTGTGCTCATTGTTGCCCCTTTTCTGTGTAAACTAATGGGTGCTAACAGCTTCAAGATCTAGAGACTGGTGGAGTTTATGGTATAATGTGCCTGTCATCCAGCTGAAAAGGACATTTTTTTCATTAGTATATATTTTCTATCCAAAAAATTATGAGTAATATTATGTTTCTTTAAAATCATCACTTTTATTAAACATCATTAAAATTATTATCAAACAGTAATTAATAGGAATATCAATACAGATGCGTCCACACTTAACTTATCTCCAAACTCAGAGTGGTGACAGTTTTGTCCTGATAGCAAAGCAACATGATATCGCGAGATTGTAACTAAACTCTAAAAAACTGCAATACACGTCACAACCACTGGGCGGTGAGTGCTCCACATTTAGCTGATTGCTCAGCTGCTTTTTCTTTTGTTTAGAGCTGCTGGCCTCAGGTGTGAGATATTTATCGGCAGACCAAGCTAAATGTGGTGAGATCTATTGAGAATATTTAATGTGCCAAAGTCAAACACATGAGAAAAAAGGAAAACTAAATAGAGTATCCAAACATTGCGTGTTACTGTCAGCTGGACTGTGTATCTAATCCTATTCTGGGTGACAGTGTCTGCTAAACTGCGTATCTAATCCTATCATGTGTGATACTGTTTACAGAGTTGTGTATATAATCCTATCATGTGTGATACTGTCTGCGAAACTGTGTATCTAATCCTACCATGTGTGATACTGTTTGCTGAACTCTGTATCTAATCCTATTCTGGGCGACAGCATCTGCTAAACTGTGTATCTAATCCTATTATGTGCGATACAGTTTGCAGAGTTGTGTATCTAATCCTATCCTGTGTGATACTGTCTGCTGAACTGTGTATCTAATCCTATCATGTGTGATACTGTCTGCTGAACTGTGTATCTATTCCTATCATGTGTGATACTGTCTGCTGAGCTGTGTATCTAATTCTATTAGTGGTGATACTCTTTGCTGAACTGTGTATCTAATCCTATCACGTGTGATACTGTCTGCTGAACTGTGTATCTATTCCTATCATGTGTGATACTGTCTGCTGAGCTGTGTATCTAATTCTATTAGTGGTGATACTCTCTGCTGAACTGTGTATCTAATCCTACCTTGTGTGAGTTTTCTGCTGACCTGTGTATCTAACTCTATTAGGTGTGATACTGTCTTTGAAGCTATTGTTGTATCTTTATAGAGTGTGATACAGATAGAGATAAGGAGCTTTCCATTGTGAACATACTGTACACTCAGCCACTGCTCAGATAAGAGAGGTGGGGGAGGTGCTCATGTATTTCAGTCCCTGTATTTCCCTGTCTTGTGGATGAGGCCTGATTACCAGTTAAAGGGGTATTCCCATCTCACAAATGTAGTTTGTATAATTAGATATAGCCATACTAATATTATTACTAATAGAATGTATTTATATAAAATGTACCGTTTAGAAGATTTCCCTATTTGTATATCCATTGTCCCACACACATCAGTCAGGCCGTTGCCCCTGGTTACGACCACCGCAGCCATGTAGTAGTGGCGGCCGGCTTGCTCTTGTTCAAACCCGCTCTGAGGTAACTGCTGTATTGTGAACGCACATTACTTGAGCATGCACAGACACATCTTAGGGTTGTAGTATTTTTGTCTGCGCTTCCAAAATGCAGAGAAACGGATCCTGTTCCAGGATCAATTCATCTCTATGGAGCAGGATCCGTTTATAAAGTCTGCCTATTGCATTATGGGATGGTAGCGTCCAAAACGCAGATGTGAAAGTAGATGTGTCTCCGCATGCTCGTACAATGTGCATTCACAATACAGCAGTTACATCAGAGTGGGTTTGAACAAGAATAAGCCGACCACCACTACTACATGGCCGCAGTGGTCGTAACTAGGAGCAACGGCCTGACTGATGTGTGTGGGACAATGGATATACAAATAGGCAAATCTTCTAAACGGTACATTTTATATAAATACATTCTATTAGTAATAATATTGGTATGGCTATATCTAACTATACAGATTACATTTGTGAGATGGGAATACCCCTTTAAGTAAGGCTACTTTCACATTAGCGGCAGCACGGATCCGGCAGGTGAAGGGTGCCGCCGGATCCGTGCTGCCGCAGGGACATGTGTGGGGCCAGAACCGCGCTCCCTCCCCACACATGTCACACAGTACATATACACACAAACACACACAGTTATATACACATACAAATACACATACATACTTACATGCTCCCAGCAGGTCTCCACAGCGCAGGAGGAGAGCAGGACGGCACGCACATAGGACAATTCCCCACAGCGCCCTATGTGTGCGCCGTCCTGCTCCTCCTGCGCTGTGGAGACCTGCCGGGAGCATGTAAGTATGGATGTGTATATGTCTGTGTGTGTGTGTGTATGTTTATATGTATATGTCTGTGTATGTCTGTATGTGTGTATGTATGTGTGCAGGTGACGGATCAGTTTACCATTGTGTCACACTGAACGGATCTGTCCCCATTGACTCTCATTGGGGGTCATGACGGATCCATCTTGGTGCGGATGCCCAGGACGGAGAGCAAACCGCAGCATGTTGCTTCAGTTCAGTTTTGTCCCCATTGACAATGAATGGGGACAAAACTGAAGCGTTTTATTCCGGTATTGAGCCCCTGTGACGTAACTCAATACCGGAATTATAAAACTCTAGTGTGAAAGTAGCCTAAGTTATAGAAGCCCATTCATGTTGCTAATGGAAAATATAGCACAAAACATGTTTATTGTTTTCAGTCCCTGAGGCGGAGCTTATTTTTAGGAAAAAAAAAACTTTCCACAGAGCACTGGTGCCACTGGTTTTGTCCCCCTTACATTTTTTTATTATTTTGGCAGACCCTGGTCTGTGGACCTTTAGAAAAATACTAGAGTACTCCTGATTCAGGGTTTAATTTGAACAAACTTTAATTATGGGTTTAATCAGGGGCGTAGCTAACGGCTCATGGGCCCTGGTGCAAGAGTTCAGCTTGGGCCCCCCTTCCCTCAGTGCTTTGTGTGTCTTCTTATGCAGCAGAAGGGTCTTTGGGCCCCCTCAGGCTCCTGGGCCCGGTAGCGACTGCTACCTCTGCACCCCCTATAGCTACGCCCCTGGGTTTAATGCAGAAAATAACAATTGCACCATTTTTATTTACATCTCCCAATCCTAATGAATTACCATCGGGCAGCTGTAGTCCAGAACCACAGTATGGATCTAGGGCTGCCCTTTACTCTTCCATGAAAAGCTTTAGTGATACAGAATGTTACATGCCAGTGGCTTTCTTTTCTATCACTAATGGAAGGACTTCATACAGACCAATGTAATTGTTGTACAGTTAGGACGTCATCCCATTCCATCAATCAACTCCTGCTTAGTCCTCGGCCTTATTTCAGCCCTTATAAATCTGTAGTACCAGTATATAATAAGTATATATAATCCTCTTCCACCTCCCTCCTCATATTGCAGGCATTGCCAATAAATATATATTGCCCACCCTGTATTGCCAATGGAGAATTCCCCCTGTAAATCAGACAAGAAGAGAACAGGTTCTATATTATTGGTGGGGCCATGGAGCAGACATTCAGATATAGGCAGCACATGGTGTTGTCCACATCTTTTTGCCCCCATTGAAATGAATGGGTCCTCAAAAAATGTGGATCGGATGCAGACCAAAAATATGGTCATGTGAATGCACTAAGGCTAAATACACAAAGTTTTCTGGATGAGGATTTGAAGCAGACCTGACAACAGAAACAGATTGGAAAGGAATTAGGCTTCTTTCACACTAGCGTTATTGCTGGATCCGGCAGGGTTCAGTAATAACGCTTCCGTTACTGATAATACAACCGTCTGCATCCGTTATGAACGGATCCGGTTGTATTATCTGTAACATTGCTGGGACTGATCCGTCATTAACTCCATTGAAAGTCAATGGAGGACGGATCCGGTTTCTATTGTGTCAGACAGAACGGATCCGTCCCCATTGACCTTCATTGTGGGTCATGACGTTTTGCTCCGGATCCCCAGGATGGAAAGTAAAATACAACATGATGCGGTTCGCTCTCCGGCCTGCGGACGCAACTAAACTGAATGGAATGTATTTTGGAGCCTCCGTTCTCTTCAGTTCAGTTTTGTCCCCATTGACAATGAATGGGGAAAAAAGTGAAGCATTTTTTTCCGGTATTGAGCCCCTATGACAGAACTCAATACCGGAAAACAATAACGCTAGTGTGAAAGTAGCCTTAGCACTATAAAGGAAGGATTTATACTTCTGGCTTTGGCTCCTGGTATATTAGCATTCAGCATTATACTGTAGCTTCTCACAACTGTCCTATCATCTAAGTGTCCAGGCCTCATATTTGCTGCTTATGTCAATGGTCCAGTCTCCATTCCCTGTGTCTTTATTACCTGACTATTCACCATTGTATCCTGCTGTTGTTTGATTAGTCCCTGATTAGGGAAATACAGTCCCTCCTCTATTGTTCTCACCTAGACGTGTAAATGTAAGGCTTTACTTCTGCTGAGACACTGGTCTTCATCCAAAATGCAAACTTTCTAAGTGCACAAAATCATATTATACCAGAATTGTAACTAAATATTCAATGCAAACAATGTTTCTGCTTCCCACAACTATCACCCCTGTTTTCCTGCACTGCCTAAGGCTAGGGCTACACGGTGACAGTTGTCGCGCGTCACCCGTCGCAGCCAAGATGCCTGAGTAGCGGGGAACCCATAGAGATGAATGGGATCACCGCGGCAGTCGCAAGAAATCCAACCGCGTTGGATTTCTTTCGACTGCCGCGGCGAACCCATTCATCTCTATGGGATCCCCGCTACTCAGGGATCCTGGCTGCGACGGGTGTCGCGCGACAACTGTCGCCGTGTAGCCCTAGCCTAAGGCCCCATTCACACGACCGTATGAATGGGGCCATATCTATCAGCAAAAATGCGGGAATAGATGCGGCCCCATTCACCTCTGTGGTGCTAGCTCCTTGCCGCGGCTCTTTTGAAGCATGTCCTATACTTGTCTGTGCGCACGGACAAGTATAGGCATTTTCAATGGGGCCGCACGGTGTGTGCTCCAAGCGATGCGGAACACACGCCGGGCGGCCCCCGTATATTTGCGGGTCCGCAGTAATGCGGGCCCACAAATATACGGTCGTGTGAATGGGGCCTAAAACCCCTGCACCCAGCAAGGAACGTCTTATCTCTCCCTCCATCTGACCTCCTGCTCAGATCTGTTCTGCAATAAAAACCTTCCTCTCTAGAGGGAATTGTAAGAAAGAGAGAGACAGGAAACACTGGGAAATTAAATCCGTGCTGCCGCAACTCACAATGAATGGGGACAAAATGGAAGCGTTTTTTTCCGGAATTGAGCCCCTATGACGGAACTCAGTACCGGAATTTAAAAACGCTAGTGTGAAAGTAGCCTTACTTAACTGGTAATCAGGCCTCA
This sequence comes from Rhinella marina, assembly GCA_900303285.1. Taxonomy (NCBI): domain Eukaryota; kingdom Metazoa; phylum Chordata; class Amphibia; order Anura; family Bufonidae; genus Rhinella; species Rhinella marina. The sequence goes on along the minus strand of ONZH01011400.1, from coordinate 7,155 downwards.
TTCACAAGACAGGGAAATACAGGTACTGAAATACATGAGCACCTCCCCCACCTCTCTTATCTGAGCAGTGGCTGAGTGTACAGTATTTACACAAAGGAGAGCTCCTTTTCTCTATCTGTATCACACTCTATAGAGATACAACAATAGCTTCAAGACAGTATCACACCTAATAGAATTAGATACACAGGTCAGCAGAAAACTCACACAAGGTAGGATTAGATACACAGCTCAGCAGATAGTATCACACCTAATAGAATTAGATACACAGCTCAGCAGACAGTATCACACCTAATAGAATTAGATACACAGCTCAGCAGACAGTATCACACTCTATACACATACATCTAATCGCTTCATAGACAGTATCACACATGATAGGAATAGATACACAGCTCAGAAGACAGTATCACACAAGGTAGGATTAGATACACAGTTCTGCAGACAGTAGCACACATGATAGGATTAGATACACAACTTAGCAGATGCTGTCATCCAGAATAGGATTAGACACAGAGTTCATCAGACAGTATTACACATGATAGGATTAGATACACAGTTTAGCAGACAGTATCACACAAGATAGGATTAGATACACAACTTAGCAGGCAGTATCATACACAGTAGGCTTAGATACGCAACTCTGCAGATAGTATCACACATGATAGGATTAGATACACAACTCTGCAAACTGTATCACACATGATAGGATTAGATAATCAGTTTAGCAGATGCTGTCGCCCATAATAGGATTAGATACATAATTCAGCAGACAGTATCACACATGATAGGATTAGATACACAGATATTTAGGCAGTATCACCCAGAATAGAATTAGATGCCCATCTTAGCAGACAGTATCACACAAGGTGGGATTAGATACGCATCTAAGCAGACAGTGTCACACAAGGTAGGATTAGATACGCAGCAAAGCAGACAGTATCACATATGATAGGATTAGATACAAAGCTTAGCAGACGCTGTCACCCAGAATATGATTAGATACAAAGTTCAGCAAACAGTATCACACATGATATGATTAGATACCCATTTTAGAAGACAGTATCACACATGGTATGATTAGATATACAGCTCAGCAGACAGTATCACACATGATAGGATTAGATACACAGCTCAGCAGACAGTTTCACACATGATAGGATTAGATACGTAGTTTAGCAGACACTGTCACCCAGAATAGGATTAGATACACAGCTCAGCAGACAGTATCACACATGATAGGATTAGATACACAGTTCAGCAGACAGTTTTACACATGATAGGATTAGATACGTAGTTTAGCAGACACTGTCACCCAGAATGGGATTAGATACACAGTTCAGCAGACAGTATCACACATGATAGGATTAGATACCCATCTTAGCAGACAGTATCACAGATGATAGGATTAGATACCCATATTAGCAGACAGTATCACACATGATAGGATTAGATACCCATTTTAGCAGACAGGATTAGATACGTAGGATTAGATACGTAGTTTAGCACACAGTCACCCAGAATAGGATTATATACACAGTTCAGCAGACAGTATCACACAAGATAGGATTAGATACGTAGTTTAGCAGACACTGTCACCCAGAATAGGATTAGATACACAGTTCAGCAGACAGTATCACACACGATAGGATTAGATACACAGCTCAGCAGACAGTTTCACACATGATAGGATTAGATACCCATCTTAGCAGACAGTATCACACATGATAGGATTAGATACACAGCTCAGCAGACAGTATCACACAAGATATGATTAGATACCCATTTTAGCAGACAGTATCACACATGATAGGATTAGATACCCATCTTAGCAGACAGTATCACACATGATAGGATTAGATACCCATCTTAGCAGACAGTATCACACATGATAAGATTAGATACTCATCTTAGCAGACAGTATCACACATGATAGGATTAGATACACAGCTCAGCAGACAGTTTCACACATGATAGGATTAGATACGCAGCTTAGCAGACACTGTCACCTAGAATAAGATTAGATACATAGCTCTGCAGACAGTATCACACATTATAGGATTAGATACCCATCTTAGCAGACAGTATCACACATGATAGGATTAGATACGTAGTTTAACAGACACTGTCACCCAGAATAGGATTAGATACACAGTTCAGCAGACTGTATCACACATGATAGGATTAGATCCCATCTTAGCAGACAGTATCACACATGATAGGATTAGATACGTAGTTTAGCAGACACTTTCACCCAGAATAGGATTAGATACACAGTTCAGAAGACAGTATCACACATGATAGGATTAGATACGTAGTTTAGCAGGCACTGTCACCCAGAATAGGATTAGATACACAGTTCAGCAGACAGTATCACACATGATAGGATTAGATACCCATTTTAGCAGACAGTATCACACATGATAGGATTAGATATGCAGCTTAGCAGACACTGTCACCTAGAATAAGATTAGACACATAGCTCTGCAGACAGTATCACACATGATAGGATTAGATACACAGATTGGATAATCATTAAGGAATATTAAATGTCATGGTAAAATTGAGGTATATACTGAAACCCTGAATTGTATTGTGTACATTTGTAACATGTAATGGGACTGTTAAAATTGTATAATTATCTATGCATAATACTGTGGTTGGTGTGTGCTATTTTGCATATAACTAATATAATACTAGACTAGCACTGTATACTGACACCAAGTGTACTGTACCTAACTCATAGCATACGGCATATAGACTTGTGGTAAACAATGGCAGCGGGCAAAATATATGATAATTATTGCACACTAAAAAAAAAAATCCTTCGGAGGGATTTGTTTAATATGATTAGATGCCCATCTTAGCAGACAGTATCACACAAGGTGGGATTAGATACGCATCTAAGCAGACAGTGTCACACAAGGTAGGATTAGATACGCCGCAAAGCAGACAGTATCACATATGATAGGATTAGATAAAATTCTTAGCAGACGCTGTCACCCAGAATATGATTAGATACAGAGTTCAGCAAACAGTATCACACATGATATGATTAGATATACAGCTCAGCAGACAGTTTCACGCATGATAGGATTAGATACGTAGTTTAGCAGACACTGTCACCCAGAATAGGATTAGATACACAGCTCAGCAGACAGTATCACACATGATAGGATTAGATACCCATATTAGCAGACAGTATCACACATGATAGGATTAGATACCCATTTTAGCAGACAGGATTAGATACGTAGGATTAGATACGTAGTTTAGCACACAGTCACCCAGAATAGGATTATACACACAGTTCAGCAGACAGTATCACACACGATAGGATTAGATACACAGCTCAGCAGACAGTTTCACACATGATAGGATTTGATACCCATCTTAGCAGATAGTATCACACATGATAGGATTAGATACCCATCTTAGCAGATAGTATCACACATGATAGGATTAGATACACAGCTAAGCAGACAGTATCACACAAGATATGATTAGATACCCATTTTAGCAGACAGTATCACACATGATAGGATTAGATACCCATCTTAGCAGACAGTATCACACATGATAGGATTAGATACTCATCTTAGCAGACAGTATCACACATGATAGGATTAGATACGCAGCTTAGCAGACACTGTCACCTAGAATAAGATTAGATACATAGCTCAGCAGACAGTATCACACAATATAGGATTAGATACCCATCTTAGCAGACAGTATCACACATGATAGGATTAGATACGTAGTTTAGCAGACACTGTCACCCAGAATAGGATTAGATACACAGTTCAGCAGACTGTATCACACATGATAGGATTAGATCCCATCTTAGCAGACAGTATCACACATGATAGGATTAGATACGTAGTTTAGCAGACACTTTCACCCAGAATAGGATTAGATACAGAGTTCAGCAAACAGTATCACACATGATATGATTAGATACCCATTTTAGAAGACAGTATCACACATGGTATGATTAGATATACAGCTCAGCAGACAGTATCACACATGATAGGATTAGATACACAGCTCAGCAGACAGTTTCACACATGATAGGATTAGATACGTAGTTTAGCAGACACTGTCACCCAGAATAGGATTAGATACACAGCTCAGCAGACAGTATCACACATGATAGGATTAGATACCCATCTTAGCAGATAGTATCACACATGATAGGATTAGATATACAGCTCAACAGACAGTATCACACATGATAGGTTTTAGATACACAGTTCAGCAGACAGTATCACACATGATAGGATTAGATACGTAGTTTAGCAGACACTGTCACCCAGAATAGGATTAGATACACAGTTCAGCAGACAGTGTCACACATGATAGGATTAGATACCCATCTTAGCAGATAGTATCACACATGATAGGATTAGATACGCAGCTTAGCAGACACTGTCACCTAGAATAAGATTAGATACATAGCTCTGCAGACAGTATCACACATGATAGGATTAGATACACAGATTGGATAATCATTAAGGAATATTAAATGTCATGGTAAAATTGAGGTATATACTGACACCCTGAATTGTATTGTGTACATTTGTAACATGTAATGGGACTGTTAAAATTGTATAATTATCTATGCATAATACTGTGGTTGGTGTGTGCTATTTTGCATATAACTAATATAATACTAGACTAGCACTGTATACTGACACCAAGTGTACTGTACCTAACTCATAGCATACGGCATATAGACTTGTGGTAAACAATGGCAGCGGGCAAAATCTCTTAATAATATAAAAATGAGTTTCTGTCTGTCTGTTCTCTATGCGCGACCAAACTACTGTACCGATTTTCACCAAATTCGGCACACAGGTACATCAGGTGTCCGGGAAGGTTTTAGACCAGGTCTCATCTCTCTAGGACGTACCGTTCCCGAGATATTCCCAAAATATGATCTCCATTAGCCAACATTACAACTGGGAGCTTTGGTTTTAAACTCCAACTGCCATTCTCTGCAAAGGCACAGGGAGGTCAGGTTTCCATAACAACCAGGTAATTATCAGCAGCTGAGGATCTCATCCATTTCTATTTACTGACACTGTTAAAGGTATTCCGGTTACCATAAATATAACTTATGTGTTTTTCTATTACTACAGTTCAGTAGTAATAAAAGATGTTTTCCTCCACTGCTGCCTATTGCGTGGGCTCATAAATAAGCATAGTATTGACCTTTAATTCAGGCCACCCTAAAAGAAGTACTTAAAACCCCCGCCCCAGGTCTCACTAAGCCACACCCCCAACTATGTCAGGCCACACCCCTTTTCACTCCTCAGCCAACAGAGATTGAAAAAATAAAGGTAAAAATCAACTTCTGTCAGCTGCAGGGATGGGTGGGAGGTTGACTTTCTTTCTGCAACAACACACACAAACATTAAATAAAATAGATTAAATCCACCCATGCGAAGCGTCTTGCTAATCCACGCCCCCGACTCTGTCAGGTCACGCCCCCTCCCACTCCGCAGCCAATGGGAAATTTAAAAAAATGAAGGTAAAAATAAACTTCTGTTTGCTGCAGGGGTGGGAGGGTGAATTTCTCTCTGCAACGACACACAAAAATTTTAGATGAAATAGACTGATTATAGACTACAACCGTTCGAAGCCTCTTGCTAAGCCAGGCCCCGTCTCTGTCAGGCCACGCCCCCTCTCACTCCGCAGCCATTCTGCAACGACACACAGAAACATTAAATGAAATAGATTAAATGCACCTATGCGAAGCGCTTTGCTAAGCCACGCCCCGACTCTGCAAGGCCACGCCCCCTCCCACTCCGCAGCCAACAGGGATTGAAAAAATAAAGGTAAAAATAAACTTCTGTTTGCTGCAGGGGTGGGAGGGTGAATTTCTCTCTGCAACAACACACAAAATTTTAGATAAAATAGACTAATTATAGACTACAACTGTTCGAATCGTCTTGCTAAGTCACGCCCCCAACTCTGTCAGACCACGCCCCTCCCACTCTGCAGCCATTCTGCAGCGACACACAGAAACATTAAATGAAATAGATTAAATCACCTATGCGAAGCGCTTTGCTAAGCCACGCCCCGACTCTGTAAGGCCACGCCCCCTCCCACTCTGCAGCCATTCAGCAACGACACACAGAAACATTAAATGAAATAGATTAAATCACCTATGCGAAGCGCTTTGCTAAGCCACACCCCCAACTCTGTCAGGTCATGCCCCCTCCCACTCCGCAGCCAACAGGGATTGAAAGAATGAAGGGAAAAATAAACTTCTGTCAGCTGCAGGGGTGGGAGGGTGAATTTCTCTCTGCAATGACACACAAAATTTTAGATGAAATAGACTAATTTCAGACTACAACCGTTCGAAGCATCTTGCTAAGCCAGGCCCCCAACTCTGCCAGGCCACGCCCCCTCCCACTCCGCAGGCAACAGGGATTGAAAAAAAATCAGCTGCAGGGGTGGGAGGGTGAATTTCTCTCTGCAACGACACACAAAAATCGTAGATGAAATTGACTAATTTCAGACTACGACCATTCAGTACTAATAAAAGATGTTTTTTTTCCACTGCTACCCATTGTGGGTCCCCATAAATTACCAGGTCATCGACCTGTAATTCATGACACTCTGACCCCCGCCCCAGATCTCGGGAAACCACGCTCCGACTCTGTCAGGCCGCGCCCCCTCCCACTCTGCAGCCAACGGGGATTGAAAAAATGAAAGTAAAAATCAAGTTCTGTCAGCTGCAGGGGTGGGAGGGAAGTTGGATTTCTTTCTGCAACAACATACAGAAACATTAAATGAAATAGATTAAATATACCCGTGCAAAGCAATGTTTTCTTCCACTGTTACCCATGGCATGTCCTCATAAATTACCATGGCATCGACCTGTAATTCTGGCCACCATCAAAAGAAGGACTTAAAACCCCGTCCCAGGTCTTGCAACGTCACGCCCCCGACTCAGTCAGGCCATGACCCCTCCCGCTCCGCAGCCAATGGAGATTGAACAATTGAAGGTAAAAATCAACATCTGTCAGCTGCAGGGATGGGAGGGAGGATGACTTTCTCTCTGCAACGACACACAGAAACATTAAATGAAATAGATTAAATATACCCACGCAAAGCAATGTTTTTTTCCACTGCTACCCATTTTTTTTC
>ONZH01011399.1:0-16375 GCA_900303285.1 Rhinella marina | reverse complement strand
CATGGCGCATTTATCCTGCTGAAAGTAGCCATCAGATGTTGGGTACATTGTGGTCATAAAGGGATGGACATGGTCAGCAACAATACTCAGGTAGGCTGTGGCGTTGCAACGATGCTCAATTGGTACCAAGGGGCCCAAAGAGTGCCAAGAAAATATTCCCCACACCATGACACCACCACCACCAGCTTGAACCGCTGATACAAGGCAGGATGGATCCATGCTTTCATGTTGTTGACGCCAAATTCTGACCCTACCATCCGAATGTCGCAGCAGAAATCGAGACTCATCAGACCAGGCAACGTTTTTCCCAATCTTCTACTGTCCAATTTCGATGAGCTTGTCCAAATTGTAGCCTCAGTTTCCTGTTCTTAGCTGAAAGGAGTGGCACCCGGTGTGGTCTTCTGCTGCTGTAGCCCATCTGCCTCAAAGTTCGATGTACTGTGTGTTCAGAGATGCTCTTCTGCCTACCTTGGTTGTAACGGGTGGCAATTTGAGTCACTGTTGCCTTTCTATCAGCTCGAACCAGTCTGCCCATTCTCCTCTGACCTCTGGCATCAACAAGGCATTTCCGCCCACAGAACTGCCGCTCACTGGATGTTTTTTCTTTTTCGGACCATTCTCTGTAAACCCTAGAGATGGTTGTGCGTGAAAATCCCAGTAGATCAGCAGTTTCTGAAATACTCAGACCAACCTTTCTGGCACCAACAACCATGCCACGTTCAAAGGCACTCAAATCACCTTTCTTCCCCATACTGATGCTCGGTTTGAACTGCAGGAGATTGTCTTGACCATGTCTACATGCCTAAATGCACTGAGTTGCCGCCATGTGATTGGCTGATTAGAAATTAAGTGTTAACGAGCAGTTGGACAGGTGTACCTAATAAAGTGGCTGGTGAGTGTATATTGTGGCTTTTTAATTTTCTTTATGAGCAATCATGGATTTACTAGAGGCAGTTAAATCCATGAATTGCTCATTTCTTATTCTGGCCTGCCATCTAGAGGCCAGAATAAGAATTGCACTTTGAAAACTGTAATCCTCACCAGCGAGGATTACAGTTTTCATATGGTGTACAGACACCCCGATTGGCCACACGGGGTGTCTGTACACCACCCGGAAGCAAACGCTTCCGGGTTTAGACGCAACTAGATGCCGTGATCACGTGTGATCACGGCAATCTAGTCACCCCGGAAGACGCCGCCGACACAGTAGGTAGCGGCAAGTCTCTGCCGTTAGAAACAGCAGAGACTTGCCGGCCATGACGCCCGCCGCACCCACGAGCGGGCACCATGTGCCCGCATCGCCCCAGCGCCGTACATGTACGGCGCTGGTACTGTAAGGGTTAATGTATTAACTGATGAGAGATATTAACACTTTATTGTGTAAGGCAATTGCAAAGAACCGCATTTTTGTTGATCAACTTTTTTTCAAAAAAAAAAATTGCGAGAGCTCCGCAATAGGTATAAGAAAGGTGGACTGTGATGGACTTGCTTTTTATCTGTGATATATGTTTTATATTTATTTTTTATACTTAAAATATACATATGAGATTTTATGTAATTAAGGCCGTATCAATAAAATGCTATAATTGGCCATAAGCTAGCCGACCGTTTTTGTAGTATTTGTTCCTGTTAACTGCCATTTCCTAATTATATTTCAAACTAAGGAATTGGCAGCCTGAAAACACTTTGCTATCTTCTTATAGCCTTTAGGAAGCTGCGTTAGGAAGCTGCTTAGAGAGAAAACATAGCTCCTGTTTTTTTGGGACAAGGTTAGAGAAGTCTGGGTCTTTATAAAGCTTTGAAATTTGCATTATTTGGCCTTTCCTAATGATGATTGTGAACTAGCCTTAACCCTGACAGGCTGTTTAAGGTCTGTGACCTCAATGAAAGTTAGCTAAGTGCTCAGATCTCCTTGGATTTCCATACTTTTGCAAGAACTTCTTTCCTTTTTCACTTTAAAATTGTACAAAACCAAAATAATACACAGGTATTGCTTAAAATGTTGAAAAGTTTGTTTCATCTTTAAATGTATGCCTTTGGATATCATTTCATCTTCAACTGCCTAACTGTTCACAGTAGCAGTACTTTTGACCAGGGGTGTGCAAAATTTTGCATGCAATTGTAGATTAGGGATAAACAAATCAACTGTAAGGAATTGATTTGTCTAAGGAGCCCTTTACCTGTAAGGAGCTGTTTGTATAGGTGGAGAAGCTCCTATCTGCTTGTTGATTGACAAGACTGGACATTTAGCCTTGCGCTGTTAATCTGGGCCTTGCACCACTTCTCAGATTTGGCTTTGGGAGCAGTAACTGTGCCAGTGCCTACTTGGAAATGTAGCAGAGCAGTCAGTGCTCGCTCCCGAAGCCAAACTTGAACTTTGGCACCTGCGCTACTACTTGGAGCAGCAGCACAGGGCCCCACTTACCAGGGCCGGGCAAGATGTCTAGCCCTTTCAATTAACCTGCAGGTGGGTGCTTCTTCACCTGTGGGGACAGCCCCTTACGGGTGAAGAGATAATCAAATCGATTCCTTAAAATAGATTCACTCATCTCTAACATAGATCTATTTAAGTAGGTTTGCAGTAATGATGCCAACCATGGATGACAGCATGTGAAAATATGTGTCTGAGTTGGCAACATTTCTGAGATGACTATGGGTTTGTCAAGAACCAGCAGGTGTGGACCCATTGTGCCTCACGTAAGGGCGTTGTCTAAGTGAAACCCCTCATTCTTCACAATTACCCCTGATGGTGGGGATAGACTTTCTGAGGGGAACACCAGGTCGCTACCTCCTGAGGAGGGTCGGGACACGAGGCAGCTGGTCCAGGGGGACCAGGAGATACCTGCGAAGGTACCAGTGGTACAGCGGTGGTCAACAGGCCGGGTCGAATCCAGGAAAGGCAATACAGGACCAAGGGATAAGGCAGAAGCAGAGTCAGACAGGCAAAGGATCAGGGCAGGCGGCACAGGTACGTAGTCAGGCACTCCGGATCAGCAACGAGAGAGACAACACTGGCAGGCAGGGATCAGGCGAATAGCGGAGTAAGGAAACTAGCAGAGGTCGGCACACAGGAACATGAGCAGGAACGCAAAACCTAGACCAAGAATAGGACCTTGCCACTGAGGCATCTTGAGAGAGGCCAGAGCAACTTAAATAGGACCAGGCTTGGTCAATGAAGACATGTGACCAACCCACATGAACTAGCATGGTCACATGATCAAACAGCTCCAGCCCAGAGGGAGTGAAGTAATACAGGGCTGGATGGAAACTCTGGAGCGGATCATGGTGCAACAGCACTACACAGCCAGAGCTCAGGACGGCAGCGGTGAATGGAAACCACAAGCAGCAGCTCACCGCTGGACAAGACGCCTGGAACGGCAGCGGTAAGCAGGGGTACAGTGGCGCACAGCAGCCGCTGTTACAGGGTTATTTCTTACCTTAATATTTCTAATTGATATATTGTATATCTTGGCAAGTGGTCCTGAACTGTGCATCTCTGCTGCTTTACTAGTACGTTGGTATGTGCAGGCATTTGTCCTATAGCATAATATAAATTAACATAATACAAATTTGTTCTCACTACATGTAGGATCTTTGTACTTTGGCCTTTGCTACATGTGTTTGGAATGTCTCTTTATCACGTCATCTATATTATTGGTACACTAATCTCCTCCAGTGATGTTGCCTCTCATCGTTTGCATAGTCATTTTTAACCCTGTTCAATAGTATATTTAATAAAGATTTTTTATATATATACATAAAGTCATAATGTCATTTGGCTCCTCGTTCATAGATAGTTGTTACATTATGTGGAGCTATATGCAGTTTACATCCTAGTGATTTTTTTCTACCTACACGGTGACCTCCATTTCATCTTTTTAGTTGCAGATCTGCTAATTATTGGGCTACTTTTTATCCATCCAAAATGGCTGGACCTTAGACTACCTAGGGCATACAGTGCATCGATAGCCCAAGGCACTTGCTACTTTTCCAGCCCTGCCCTTGAATTGGCAGCGGTGTAGCCATCTTGGTTTGCAGGAGAGGAGCCCATAATTGGCAGATCTAAAGCTAAAAAGATGAAAGAATGGCACCAGTAAATTCACCATGTCAATTTTTGTTCTTGAACCAGAGGGTCGCTTTAACGTGATGAATATCAATATAACAATATTGATATATTTAGTAGTGGTATACGATTACTGCATTGCCCTTCCCCTCCAAAAATGTTTAAAACCCTCTGTGACATACAGTACAGACCAAAAGTTTGGACACACCTGCTCATTCAAAGAGTTTTCTGTATTTTCATGACTATGAAAATTGTAGATTCACACTGAAGGCATCAAAACTATGAATTAACACATGTGGAATTATATACTTAACAAAAAAGTGTGAAACAACTGAAAATATGTCTTATATTCTAGGTTCTTCAAAGTAGCCACCTTTTGCTTTGATTACTGCTTTGCACACTCTTGGCATTCTCTTGATGAGCTTCAAGAGGTAGTCACCTGAAATGGTATTCCAACAGTCTTGAAGGAGTTCCCAGAGATTCTTAGCACTTGTTGGCCCTTTTGCCTTCACTCTGCGGTCCAGCTCACCCCAAACCATCTCGATTGAGTTGAGGTCTGGTGACTGTGGAGGCCAGGTCACCTGGCATAACACCCCATCACTCTCCTTCTTGGTCAAATAACCCTTACACAGCCTGGAGGTGTGTTTGGGGTCATTGTCCTGTTGATAAATAAATGATGGTGCAACTAAACGCAAACCGGATGGAATAGCATGCTGCTGCAAGATGCTGTGGTAGCCATGCTGGTTCAGTATGCCTTCAATTTTGAATAAATCCCCAACAGTGTCACCAGAAAAGCAACCCCACAACATCACACCTCCTCCTCCATGCTTCACGGTGGGAACCAGGCATGTAGAGTCCATCCGTTCACCTTTTCTGCGTCGCACAAAGACACGGTGGTTGGAACCAAAGATCTCAAATTTGGACTCATCAGACCAAAGCACAGATTTCCACTGGTCTAATGTCCATTCCTTGTGTTATTTAGCCCAAACAAGTATCTTCTGCTTGTTGCCTGTCCTTAGCAGTGGTTTCCTAACAGCTATTTTACCATGAAGGCCTGCTGCACACAGTCTCCTCTTAACAGTTGTTGTAGAGATGTGTCTGCTGCTAGAACTCTGTGTGGCATTGACCTGGTTTCTAATCTGAGCTGCTGTTAACCTGTGATTTCTGAGGCTGGTGACTCGGATGAACTTATCCTTCGCAGCAGAGGTGACTCTTGGTCTTCCTTTCCTGGGGCGGTCCTCATGTGAGACAGTTTCTTTGTAGCTGTAGATGGTTTTTGCGACTGCACTTGGGGACACTGTCAAAGTTTTCCCAATTTTTCAGACTGACTGACCTTCATTTCTTAAAGTAATGATGGCCACTCGTTTTTCTTTACTTAGCTGCTTTTTTTCTTGCCATAATACAAATTCTAACAGTCTATTCAGTAGGAATAAAGACTATCAGCTGTGTATCCACCTGACTTCTGCCCAACACAACTCATGGTCCCAACCCCATTTATAAGGCAAGAAATCCCACTTATTAAACCTGACAGGGCACACCTGTGAAGTGAAAACCATTTCAGGTACTACCTCTTGAAGCTCATCAAGAGAATGCCAAGAGTGTGCAAAGCAGTAATCAAAGCAAAAGGTGGCTACTTTGAAGAACCTTGAATATAAGACATATTTTCGGTTGTTTCACACTTTTTTGTTAAGTATATAATTCCACATGTGTTAATTCATAGTTTTGATGCCTTCAGTGTGAATCTACAATTTTCATAGTCATGAAAATACAGAAAACTCTTTGAATGAGAAGGTGTGTCCAAACTTTTGGTCTGTACTGTATATCTGCACCATCCACCCCAACTTACAATTACGTCAACACCTGGACTATCTATAGCTGACATTACATATACGGGCAGCCATATCCTGGCATATCAGCTGTGAGAAGGCACATATCTTGGCATATCTAGTGTGAAGAGGCACATCTGGGCGCATACCTGGGCTTAACAGCTGTGAGGAGGCATATATGGGTGTAGCAACTGTAAAGGGAGAACATATCTGGCCACAGCTTTTGTAAAGGGGGCACATGTGGACATTACTATTATGAAGGGGGCACAGTTTAGACATAAGTATTGTGAAGGGTCACATCTGGGCATTACTACTGTGTGCTGGCACTAAGCGAGAATAATCACACCTCGGCTCTCAGCCAATAGTAGCTGGCGGCTCTGTGATCTGTAATAAAGCCACAGGAAAACCCAACAGGATATGTGCCAGCGCAGAGTGTTAGCCAGTCAGAGGAGGCTGGCTGCACATCATAAGCATAATTGCTGGCATAGATTTAAGTCATTTTCTATGCCAAAAATGGTGTAGAAAATGATAAATGAGATGGGCCTGCTGACCCACCATCTTACACGCCCATGCCACCTATTTGCAGCACTGGCATTAGCAGCGTAAAGGAGTCAAAAAATCCTTTGCACAAAAATCTGTGACAGATATACGCCAAAAAGTGGTGTATAGCTAATCATAAATGACCCCCCATATTTCAAGTCAGTTCATATTAATGAATTCATGTCACAGTTTTCCATTGTATATTTTGTTGTCATGCACACAATGCTTTTTGGTAATAAATGATGTCCTTTTATACTCTTTGTATTTGTAGATAGATTGTTGGATCCACTGCAAGCATCTAGTTTGTCAATCCTTACACTGTAATGCTGCTGGAGAAGAGCATTTACTTCTGTGTGTGCTACCCCTTTAAGTGTAACTGCGTAGGGTTAGATTTCAGTGTAGGGCGTGTTCAGGATTAGTTGTTTTCTACTCAGCACGGCTGAAACAGTCCGTGGGATCCATTAGACACAGCACTGAGAGAGAATGGCTGAGTTACTCTCCTTCTTGTTTTCCAATGTATTTTTATTGGGCATTTGTTTAATTGCTTTACTTTTCCTCCTGGACTTTATGAAGAGCAGAAATAATGGACCACGTTTTCCTCCGGGTCCTAAAGGTGTTCCATTTCTTGGGAACATTCTGCAGGTAGACTTCAGGCACCCAACACAGACATTTTACCAGGTACAGTATGTGCATAGCATGTTACACTTATATAGGCTTTCTGGGTTATAAAAAAGTTTCACTGCCTCTAAAATAGTAAAATTACATTTATATATTACATTGTCCATTTATTTTCATATATAAAGATAATCTTAATCTTTTATAGAAGAAAGTTTGCAATCCATTAAATTTATCAGACTTTACCTCACCCGAGTAAAGGCACCCATAAATATTAGGGTATGGCTCGATGGTGTGGCTGGCAGCATCTGCAGCAACCAAAGGCTGTACGATTTTGAGGCAAAATTATTTGCAGGGCCCACAGCATCACATATATTCACTATATTTGGGACTGGATTTTTTTATTTTTATTTTATCTTTATTTTCATTGTTGTGGTGTTGTTTTATCAAGCCCCTTCGCTGCATATATTTTATAATATATTTGTTATCAATAATTGCCATAATCATCACCATTATTAAACCATATATTTCCACATGTGCTTTGAGAGCCTGAGCCCTATTTTATTTTGTTTAGTTTGGGACAAATGTATGTATGACCGCCTGGTTTACCATATTGATCTTATCTTAAAATTCATTATCATGTGAGGACATCATCCACAGAGAAAAGGTTTCCCTAGATAAATATTGCAAAAGTAGATAGCAGTGTACAAAGTCTAGATATCAATGTGTGCTGGAGAGGGCATTCAGCCACTAGAAAGAAAGGGATGCAAATGAGCTCTAACAAGCTCTGCCTCTGTGGCCACCAGATGTAAGGCAGCTATCCTAATAAGTCAATGTTCGACCTTTTAGGCCCCATTCACACGACCGTGTGAATGGGGCCGTATCTATCCACAAAATTGCAGGAATAGATGCGGCCCCTTTCACCTCTATGGCTCCGTGCCGCGGCTCTTTTGAAGCATGTCCTATACTTGTCCACGCGCACGGACAAGTATAGGCATTTTCAATGGGGCCGCACGGCGTGTGTTCCGAGTGATGTGGAACACACGCCGGGCGGCCCCCGTATATTTGCGGGTTCGCAAATATACGTTCGTGTGAATGGACCCTTAAATAGACCTGTAGACATGACTTGGATAATAAATAAGCCAGCACCTCATCTGCAGACAGCTGTTTCGGGGTAATTGCTCCTCATCAGTGCATAGCAGACAGCATGCATGGTCTATAAGTCTCCTCACGCCGATTAAGGCGCTCTCCCCAAGGAGAGATAGTACACCCCCAAATCCTGGCTTAGGCCTCTTCCCAGTTAAGCCAGTATTCTCTGCACTGATGAGGGGTAATCACCCCGAAACAGCTCCATGCAGATGAGGTGCTGGCTTATTTAATATCCGAGTCATGTCTCAAGGGCTATTTAAAGGGTCAAACATTGACTAATAGGATAGCTACCTTACATCTTGTGGCATTAGAGGCAGAGCTTGTTAAGAGCTCAATTGTATCGCTTTTTTCTCCTCAATATCACTGGTGCATGTATGCCCTTTAAGGCATTTTTTCCACGCGGGTGCGATGCGTATGGATGCATTTCGCACGCGCATGATAAAAAACTGAATGTTTACAAACAACATCTCTAAGCAACCATCAGTCAATCACGCATTGCATCCGCACTTGCGTGCGGATGCAATGCGAATTTCACGCAGACCCATCCACTTCAATGGGGCCAGGGCTGCGTGAAAAACGCAGAATATAGAACATGCTGCGATTTTCATGCAACAGCGAACTGAAGCGTGAAAAAATTCACCCATGTGAAAAGACCCATTGAAATTAATGGGTCAGGATTCAGTGCGGGTGCAATGCGTTCGCTTCACGCATTGCACCCGCGCGGAAATCTCGCCCGTGTGAAAGGGGCCTTAAGTCTCCTCACACCAATTAAGGCGCTCTCTCTCCAAGGAGAGATAGTACTCCCAAAACTTCTTCTATTCTAAATCACAAATGTCACAGACATGTCACAGCATGCAGATAGATTTCACAAGGCGGCCTTTGTCACTGTGAGCAGGTAGAGCTTTGTTCCAGCTGAACATGGGTTGCATTCAAGAGTTGGCATTTTCTTCTAGTCAGTCTAGCATTCTTGACAGGCTTGCTTGTAAAAGAATTGATCCTGATTCACTAATCCTTTTTAAAATGTGGACAACATTAATTTAGGCAATCTAAACAAGGCACTATGATACAGCTCTAAAACTTTATACAACATTATATACCATACATATGCCAAATATTGGCACATTTTATATTAAAAAAAAGGATAGGCGCAACCACTGGTTTCCACACAAAAAAAACAACAACAAAAGAAAAGGTTGTACAGCTCACACATGACAAACAGGCATGCAGAGAAGGTGCAGAGCATGGGTGTTGCTAGGGTATCAAAGGATTCAGAGACCAATCCCCAATGCATATGTACCATAATCTTGAAGTAACCCCTCTAGTCTCCCCCGCCTCCCACCCACACATACGCCATAGCACTGAAGACATATTTTACTTGCTGGATGGACACTACCAAACATACAGGACAAGATACCACAACATGCCTCTTATAACCAATGCCTCACAGTTGACGTCTCCTCATCTTCTCTATTCGGCCCATGACAACTTCTGTCAGCCATGTCTGCCTTGTCTCTGTAGAGTTTGCAACATACGTAGATACGTAATAATGTAATAATGATAATGCTTTCCAAGAGTGGCACTACTTTGTTAGTAGTGGTGCCCTCCATATTGTTCCAAATAACAATGCCCACCATAGTATACCCTGCAGTATTAAGGTCTGTGTATAGGGTCCCTAGTAGTGCTCCCAATAATATTAAGGCTCCCTATAGTATAATGTTCCTTCATAATGTACCATATAGTACACACGTTAGTTACTGTTATAATTCCCCTTCTAGTGCCTCAGTATTTAAAATTCCACCCTACAGTGACATAATAGATAAAGTACCCCTATACTGTAGTTAACACAGAAATTAAAATGTCCCATATAGTGAACCAGTATTTATATAATGCCCCTTGTAGTGCCCAGTAATTGTAATGCCCCCTGTAGTACTCCAGAAGTTATAATGCCCCAGCCCCTAGTACTGTCCCAGCAGTTATAATGCCTCTGTACCAACGGTGCTCCACGAGCTATACTGCCCTGCCCCAGTACTGTGCCAGCAGTTATAATGCCTCTGCACCAACAGTGCTCCAGCAGCTATATTGCCCCTGCGCCCAGTAGCCGCCCCAACAGTTATAATGCCTTTGCCTCAGTAGTGCCCCTAAAGTTATAATGCATCTGCTTCCAGTAGTGCCCCAACACTTATAATGCCCCTGCCCCCAGTAGTGCCCCAGCAGTTATAATGCATCTGCCCAGTAGTGCCCCAGCAGTTATAATGCCTCTGCCCCAGTAGTGCCCCTAAAGTTATAATGCATCTGCTTCCAGTAGTGACCCAACACTTATAATGCCCTGCCCCAGTAGTGCCCAGCAGTTATAGTGCCTCTGCCCAGTAGTGCCCCTAAAGTTATAATGCATCTTCCCCCAGTAGTGCCCCAGCAGTTATAAATGCCTCTGCCCCCAGTAGTGCCCTAGCAGTTATAATGCCTCTGCCCCAGTAGTGCCCCAGCAGTTATAATGCCTCTGCCCCAGTAGTGCTCCAGCAATTATAATGCTTTTGTCCCCCAGTAGTGCCCTAGCAGTTATAATGCCTCTTCCCCCAGTAGTGCCCCAGCAGTTATAATGCCTCTGCCCCCAGTAGTGCCCCAGCAGTTATAATGCCTCTGCCCCCAGTAGTGCCCCAGCAGTTATAATGCCTCTGCCCCAGTAGTGCTCCAGCAATTATAATGCTTTTGTCCCCCAGTAGTGCCCTAGCAGTTATAATGCATCTGCCCCCAGTAGTGCTCCAGCAATTATAATGCTTTTGTCCCCAGTAGACCAAAATCAAATACTCCTCTCACTCCTATTCCTCGCCATCTGCGATAAGGCCTGTGGCCTGAATTGCCTGCGTCCTGGAGCAGGTGGTCATGATGGCATGATTGTGCAGCCTACGCCAATGATGCATCCTCGACAAAGGGTTATCCTAGAGTAAAGTGTACAATGTCAGCACCAGTTAAAAAGTCATAAATGTTATTGAATCTTCACGTTAAGACGACTTATTGACAATGTATTCTGTTTTTTATTTCAAGCTCATTGGACACAGGTTAAAAACGCATTTTAATGTGAAGAGTCAGTAAAGTTTATTATTTTAACACTTTGGCAAACAAACGTGCTTTCCTAATTACAGTACAGTATTAATAAATGCTAGTTTGCAGTCTGTTTCTCAGGACAGATTAAAGAGGACTTTTCATCACTCCTGACATGCCTGTTTTAATAGCTTCATGTATTCCCCACGTACTAACAATTCTGGAACATCTATTCTTATGTCTGTATGTTGTGCCATTCCTTTAATTATTTGCACTAGAAGTTATGAATGAATTGCTATTTGCCTTCAGTAAAGGAACAGAGGGGAGGTAACCAGTTGGGGGTGTGTACCTGCACAGACTGACTCTAGCCAATCAGTGCTGTCAATGTCATACTGTGGCAGGTACACACCCCCAACTGGTTACCTTCCCTCTGTTCCTTTACTGTAGACTGCTAGCAATTCATTCATAACTTCTAGTACAATAATAAAGGAATGGCACAACATAGATACATAAGAATAGATGCTGCCAGAATTGTTATTACATGGGGAATGTATATAGCTATTAAAAATAGACATGTCAGGAGAGGTGACAGGTCCTCTTTAAGTGGTGGAACTATAGGTGTCCCAACAGCTGACGTTGCGACCAGGCCCAGAAAGGTCACTTCACCATACGGAAGCCAATTGTACTTTGATATCCTTTTTGATCTCCAACTACCAAGCTTTTACTGGGATGTTGAAGTGAAGGAGACAGGGGAAGAAAATTGATGGACGCCCAGACTGCTGACATAATATGTCTTTATAGAAGAGACTCCTGAGCTGTGCAGATGATTATACGGCACCCCACCACTACTCACAGTAGTGCAAGAGTACCCACAAACTGATGTGAGGTCCATGGGCAGGAAGTTCAATCCAAGTAGATTAAAGTTGGCTGTTCATGCATGGCTGACACCAGACATGAAGTGCATGCATAGAACGATAAAGAAGAAAGGGATGCAAATGAGTTTTTAAGAAGCTCTGCCTCTAATGCCACCAGATGTAAGCCTATCCTATAAGTCAATGTTGACGCTTTAAATAGACCTTGACAGCTGTTTCAAGGTATTTGCCCCTCATCAGTGCAGAACAGAGAGTACTGGCTTAACTGGGTGAGAGGGCCTAAGCCAATACTCTGCTCTGCACTGATGATGGGCACCCGAAACAACTGTCTGCAGATGAGAGGTGCTGGCTTATTTAATATCCAAGTCATGTTTCAAGGCCTATTTAAAGGGTTGAACATTGACTAACAGGATAGCTGCCTTACATCTGATAGCATTAGAGGCAGAGTTTATTAAGAGCTCATTTGCATACCTTCTACCCAGAATTCCACAGGAGCATGTATGGTCTATAAGTCTCCTCATGCTGATTACTGTGCTCTCTCCCCAAGAAGAATTAGTACCCCCCCAAATAGAACTATAATAAAAAAAAAAAAAAAAAAAAAAAAAAAAAAACAACAATATGGTGTGCAATGTTCCATCTTCTGCTCTGTCAAACTCTTTAGATGATAAGGTCGCTATTTGGAAGTGGATGACTCTAATCAGAAAGAATGTAACTGCAGTGTTACAGGGCTTCAACAGCATGAGCACTCTGCTCCAATAGATGATATGGGTATAAAAGTGCAAATGCAGTGAGCGGAGAATCTCTGCAATCTTCATTGATTTTACTTTAATGAAATATATATATTATAACAGATGAGCAAAAAGTTCGGGAATGTATTTAGTCTGCAATACTTCTGGAAGAAAATGGTGGTGCTCAATGGATATGAAGTGATGAAAGAAGCTCTGATCAACAGGTCTGAAGAAATAGCAGACCGTCCACAATTTCCTATCTATGAATCAATAGGATACTCTGGAGACCACAGAGGTAAGGTCTAAAAGTTTCCATAGAAAGTATATTCAGCTGTTGTAAGTGTGGCCTGGAGGAAATCCCTCTATTATAAAAAAAAAAAAAAAATGCTGGGAGCACTGTAAATCCTAGTTACACCCCATGCATATCAAATACACTCATCAGTGTAATTTGAAGCTCCTAGACCTCATTACATTTCATTTATGCAGAGGACAGTACTGATGAAGGTCTATGATTTGCTCAAATGCATCTCTGTTATGGCCTAAAGGCCCTTTACAAAGTCCAGTTTGTACGACCGTTCATTCCTGATCATTGCCATGTGTAAACGGGATCAGCATCCAGCTCGTTTGTCCTTAAACGTATCTTTTATGTAGACATAAAAATTAGCATTTGTCAGCCGCATGTTTTCCTCTGGTGCTGGTTAGGAAAATTCATATACTCATGTAAACCACCCTTACAGTAGGTACTGCATTCGTATGGAAATGGGTGAGAACAAAAGTCTTTGCAAATTCTTTTACAGAATCAGAAAAGCCAACTTTTCCATTCATCTTTTCAGCACTACTGTGTATCACTTCTGCACCATGTACATTTACAATTTGTGCCTTATTATCACAAAACTTTGGGACCTGTACCTATCTCAAGAACAGGCCCTTGAAAGAGGAGAGTGTACTGTGAGTGCATGGCATGCCCACCACTCATTTCTGTAGTGCGCTCAGCTTTTTCAGAGGTCCCATAAAAATGAATGGGACCAGGGCCGATACTAGCTATTCTGCTGCCTGAGGCAAAAAATTAAGTGGCGCCCCCTCCCATTAAAAAATAGTATGATAGCCAAGTAGCCACCGAACTCCGAGACTGTCCTACCAAATCTGGGGCGGTGCAAGTACATATAATATTGTTGATAACACCTGCAGTCCTACAAAACACCACAGGTAACACAATGATAAATCTCGGAGTACAGATACTATAGTAGATGTAGTAGATGTTACCTGCAGTCCTATTTAACAGCACAGATAACACTATCACTGATAATGTGGCAGTGTTACCTTCAGTCCTATGTAAAACCACAGATAACACTTGTGCTGATAATGTGGTAGTGTTACCTGCAGTTCTATGTAAAACAACACTAGTGCAGATCATGTGGTAGTGTTACCGCAGTCCTATGTAAAACCACACTAGTGCTGATAATGTGGTAGTGTTACCTGCAGTCCTATGTAAAACCACAGATAACACGAGTGTAGATCATGTGGTAGTGTTACCAGTGTCCTTAGTGTGCCTCACCCATGGGACTCCATACTGGTGGTGCTGCCTCCTCTTCCTTCTTCTTGCCCCGCATGGAATGTCCTGATGCAGCTGTGTCAAGACATAGGAACACTGTGGGCATGGCGATGTGACACACACAGGGACAGACTCATCTGTGCCCCCTGTACAGTTGTAATACCCTCTTTGTGCCCCCTCACAGTAGTTATGCCCTCTCTGGGCCCACTTCACAGTAGTAATGCACTCTGTGGCTTGTTCACAGTAGTAGTGCCCATTGTGCCCCCTTCACAGCAGTAATGCCCACTCTGTGCTCCCATAATTGTTATGCCCCCTCACCGTAGTTATGCCCCTCTTTGTGCCCCCTTCACAGTAGTAATGCCCATCATGCCCCTTTACAGTAGTAAGGCCCATTGTGCTCCCTTCATAGTAGTAATGCCCATTGTGCCCTCTTCATAATAATAATGCCCATTGTGCCCCCTTATAGTAATAATGCTTATTGTGCCCCTTCATAATAGTAATGCCCATTATGCCCCCTTCATAATAGTAATGCCCTCTGTGAGCTTTTATAGTAGTAATGCCTTTTGTGCCAACTTTATAGTAGTAATGCCCTCTGTGCACTTTTATAGTAGTAATGCCCTTTGTGCCCCCTTTATAGTAGTAATGCCCTCTGTGCCCTCTTCATAGTAGTAATACCCTCTGTGCCCCTTTATGGTAGTAATGCCCTCTGTGCCCACTTTGTAGTAGTAATGCCCTCTCCTCTGTGCCCCCTTTTTAGTAGTAATGCCCACTGTGCCCCTTTTGTAGTAGTAATACCCTCTGCGCCCCCTTATGGTAGTAATGCCCACTGTGCCCCCTTTGTAGTAGTAATGACCTCTGCTATGTGCCCCCTTTGTAGTAGCAATGCCCTCTGTATAAAAAAACAAAAAAAAACACAGTACCTACCCACCTCGTCCAATTCCTGAAGCTCACAGTCCTCTCTCCCGTACAGACACAGATCACTCTGCAGCACTGTGCGGGAGGAGCTTATGCAGATTTCCAGGCTGCAGGCTCCTCCCACACAGGCAGGCAGCGTGATCTGTGCCTGCAGACTGAATGGTGGAGCAGGGAGAAGTCTCCCTGCTTCACCATTCTGTGTGCTGCTGGCCTGAAGGAGAGGAGGAGCACGGGGAGGCTGAGCAGTCAGTGAGTGACAGAACCGCAGCTCCCTGCACTCCAGGAAGGGGAGGGGGGCGCAGCTTAAAGGGAACACTGGCGGCATCCATTAGCAGTGTTTAACTGCTGTGTGGATGCCGCCCCCTCAAAAATAATAAAAACTGCCACCTGAGGTGAGATTCTGATCTTGCCTCATGGCAGAAACGGGCCTGAATAGGACCAAGCATGGTCACTGCTCAATTCACTTCTATGGGATTGCCAGAGATAGCTGCAGGGTTGCCAACCGTCCGTAAATTTACGGACAGTCCGCAAAAAGTAGTTGTTTTTCTCTGCCGTCCGTAGCGTCCGGCAGAAAAAAACAACGTCCGTTAATTTTCGTGCCGAAAGCCCGAAGTCTGTACTGCGCCTGCGTGCGCAGTACAGCCTGTGCGGGCAGTGCAGAGAAGTTCCGGCGGGCGGCGGCGCGCAAGGAAGTTGTCAGCGCGCAAGGATCCAGACCAGTTACCTACTGTGGAGGGGCGGGCAGCTGCAGACTGAAGGAGCCACTTCAGGGTGAAGTAAGAAGTATCGGATGCTGCTAGATGCGCTGAGGCAGGTAGGAAGCCTTGTCTGTGGATGCTGGGCAGCTGAGGGGGGCACAATCCAGATGAGCTAATCTGAGGTCTGATGGGCATAGGGCTGATCTGAGGTCTGATAGGGACACAATGAGCTGCTCTAGGTCTGATGGGGCACAATAAGCTGATCTGAGGTCTGATGGGGGCGCAATAAATGATCTGAGGTCTGATGGGGCACAATAAGCTGATCTGAGGTCTGAATGGGGCACAATAGCTATCTGAGGTCTGATGGGGGCACAATAA
>ONZH01011398.1:0-21070 GCA_900303285.1 Rhinella marina | reverse complement strand
AAAATATAAAAAAAATAAAATTTTTTTTCAGTTGTTTTAGCTCAGTGATACAAATCCATTTTACTCAGCTGTGTGTGTAACCTTTCTGTGTGTCACAGTTCAGCACACTCACTCCAATCCGTATATACTGTCCAGGTGACACTTTCTGTACGTCACAGAATACAACCAAGTCATTTGCTACCAATATCATCTACAGCTTGATCCAGAAAACTCTCTGTGCGACATTTGTCTGGGTCGCAGACTAAATAGCCACCGTTAACAGGGTGTCAGTCAGTTCTACCATAGTTCCTGCACGTCACGTTCCCAAAAAAAACAAAACAAAAAAATATATAAAAAATAAAAAAAATATTTTTTTCAGTTGTTTTAGCTCAGTGATACAAATCCATTTTACTCAGCTGCGTGTAACCTTTCTGTGTGTCACAGTTCAGCACACTCGCTCCAATCCGTATATACTGTCCAGGTGACACTTTCTGTACGTCACAGAATACAACCAAGTCATTTGCTACCAATATCATCTATACAGCTTGATCCAGAAAACTCTCTGTGCGACATTTGTCTGGGTCGCAGACTAAATAGCCACCGTTAACAGGGTGTCAGTCAGTTCTACCATAGTTTCCTGCACGTCACGTTCCCAAAAAAAAAAAAAAAAAAAAAAAATATAAAAAAAAATAAAAAATATTTTTTTTTCAGTTGTTTTAGCTCAGTGATACAAATCCATTTTACTCAGCTGCGTGTAACCTTTCTGTGTGTCACAGTTCAGCACACTCGCTCCAATCCGTATATTACTGTCCAGGTGACACTTTCTGTACGTCACACAAATACAACCAAGTCATTTGCTACCAATATCATCTACAGCTTGATCCAGAAAAACTCTCTGTGCGACATTTGTCTGGGTCGCAGACTAAATAGCCACCGTTAACAGGGTGTCAGTCAGTTCTACCATAGTTTTCTGCACGTCACGTTCCCAAAAAAACAAAAACTAAAAAAAAATATAAAAAAAATATAAAAAAATATTTTTTTTCAGTTGTTTTAGCTCAGTGATACAAATCCATTTTACTCAGCTGCGTGTAACCTTTCTGTGTGTCACAGTTCAGCACACTCACTCCAATCCGTATTTTCTGTTCAGGTGACACTTTCTGTACGTCACTTAATACAACCAAGTCATTTGCTACCAATATCACGTATACAGCTTGATCCAAAAAATCTCTGTGCGACATTTGTCTGGGTCGCAGTCTAAATAGCCACGTCCAGTATCACGTTTAAAACAACAGTTTTAGCTGTGAACCATTCTGTGTCACAGTACAGTTCACACTCACTCCAATCCGTATTTTCTGTCCAGGTGACACTTTCTGTACGTCACTTAATTAAACCAGACTGAACAATTTGTGGGTTTCAGTACACCAGGCCGATTTATTTATTTTTTTATATAATACACTTATATACAGAAAATGTTGAACCCCAGGGCTAAGGGTTGAGG
Organism: Rhinella marina; assembly: GCA_900303285.1. Lineage (NCBI taxonomy): Eukaryota > Metazoa > Chordata > Amphibia > Anura > Bufonidae > Rhinella > Rhinella marina. The sequence goes on along the minus strand of ONZH01011398.1, from coordinate 19,593 downwards.
ACGAGGGCGTGGGCGTGGGCATGGGCATTCAATTACTGCAGGGGGCAGAGGCCGTGGTCCTGGGCAGGGTGATACAGTACCTGCTGATGAGGGAGCTGTGGAACGCCGCAGAGCTACACTCCCTAGCTTCATGTCTCAACTTACAGGGACACGTGGTAGAGGACTGTTGAAACCACAACAGTGCGAACAGCTGATGTCGTGGATTGCGGATAATGCTTCAAGTAATTTGTCCACCAGTCAGTCTTCCACGCAGTCCACCCACATTACCCAAGGGAGCACTCCTCTGGCTCCTCCACCTCAACCTCCTTCACCACAGTCTGCCCCCTCCCAGGAAAATTTGGAATGCGATCCGGCATACTCTGAGGAACTGTTTTCTGGACCCTTCCCAGAGTCACAAACCACTTCTCAGGTTGCTGCTGACCTCGTTCCCGATGCCCAAGTTTTCCAACTGTCGCAGTCTGTGGGTGATGATGATGATGATGACAATGTTGAGTTTGTGGAAGAAGTTTGTAAAGAGGTGTCGGACGATGAGGAGATATGGTTGTCAGACAGTGGTGAAGTTGTTGTCAGGGCAGGAAGTCCGAGGGGGGAGCAGACTGAGGAATCAGAGGATGACGAGGTGACTGACCCAAGCTGGGTTGATATGCCGAGTGAACACAGTGCTTCTGAGGCGGAGGCGAGTGCTGCACCAGAACAGGTTGTAAGAGGCAGTGGTCTGGCCAGAGAGAGAAGCAGGGCCAGAGCTGGTGCATCAGCAGCAACTGTTTCACGTAGTGAAGCTCCCGTGGCGAGGCCTAGATGTTCGCAAGTCTGGAGGTTCTTAAAAGAAAGTGAGGATGACCAATGGACTGTGGTGTGCAACCTGTGCCACACCAGGATCAGCAGGGGTGCCACCACTACTAGCCTAACCACCACCAGCATGCGCAGGCATATGAGTGCTAACACCCCACTCAATGGAACCAAGGCCGTTTACCACCTCTGCGGGTCACACCACTGCTCCTTCCCCTGTGTCACTCGCTGCCTCTGCTAGTCAACCCCCTGCGTCACTCGCTGCCTCTGCTAGTCAACCCCCTGCCCAGTACCCCGGCACGAGCGCCTCCCGCCGGAAAACCACACCTTAGCCTCCACGATCCTCCACAGTGTCCACCAACGTGTCCCAGCACAGCGTTCAGCTGTCTTTACAGCAGACGCTGGAGCGCAAGAGGAAATACAGTTCCACCCACCCACATGCCCAAGCCCTCAACGTCCACATCTCCAAATTGCTTAGCCTGGAGATGCTGCCCTATAGGCTGGTAGAGACCGAGGCCTTTCGCAATCTCATGGCGGTGGCTGCCCCTCGGTATTCGGTCACCAGCCGCCACTATTTTTCCCGATGTGCTGTCCCAGCCCTACACCAGCATGTGTCACAGAACATCATCCGTGCCCTGACCAACACTGTTTCTGAGAAGGTCCACCTAACCACGGACATGTGGACAAGTGCTGCCGGGCAGGGACACTATATCTCACTGACGGCACATTGGGTTAACTTGGTGGAGGCTGGGACCGAGAATGACCCTGGGGCCGCTCATGTACTTCCCACACCGAGGATTGCGGAGCCTACCTCGGTCACGGTCTCTCAGAAATACTATGCCTTCTCCTCCTCCGACCCCTTCTCCTCCTCCTCCTCCACCGAATTACCATCAGTGGGCACGGCGCCTTCAGTCGGTAGCTCTAGGCACAGCAGCAGTCTCGTGGGTAAGCGCCAGCAGGCGGTGCTCACACTGCTGAGCTTAGGTGACAAAAGGCACACAGCCCAAGAGCTATTACAGGGCATCACGGCGCAGACCGATGTGTGGCTGGCACCGCTGAACCTCAAGCCAGGCATGGTTGTGTGTGACAACGGGCGTAACCTGGTGGCGGCTCTGCATCTCGGCAGACTGACACATGTGCCATGCCTGGCCCACGTGTTCAATCTCATAGTTCAGCGGTTCCTCAAGACATACCCCAATCTGTCTGATTTGCTCACCAAGGTGCGCCGCATCTGTGCGCATTTCCGCAAGTCGACCACAGATGCTGCCACTCTCAGGGCAGCGCAGCTCCGCCTACAACTGCCCGCTCACCGACTGTTGTGCGACGTGCCCACAAGATGGAATTCGACATTAAACATGGTATCCAGAGTTTACCAGAAGCGCAGAGCGATTGTAGACTGCCAGATGTCAACTTCCACCAGAACTGGTAGTCAGGTCACTCAGATTCCTCAAGTCTACAATGAGGAGTGGACGTGGATGTCTGATATCTGCTAGGTGTTGAGCAACTTTGAGGAGTCAACACAGATGGTCAGCGGCGATGCCGCCATTATCAGCCTCACCATCCCGCTGCTTTGCCTGTTGAAAAACTCACTGCTAAGCATCTAGTTGGATGCTTTGCGCTTGTCACAAGAGACGGTGGAGGAAGATACGTCGCTTGATAGCCAGAGCACCCTCCGGTCTGTTTCTCAGCGCGTATCGGAGGAGGGGGATGAGGATGAGGAGGAGAATGTCGGCAAGACAGTAGAGGGTACCAGTGCTCTGTCCTTAACTCTTGAGCGTGTATGGGCTGAAGAGGAGGACTTGTTGGAGGAGGAGGAGTAAATGGAGAGTCAGGCCAGTGAGGAGACGGAATTCTTGCGTGTTGGGACTCTGGCGCACATGGCAGACTTCATGTTAGGCTGCCTATCCCGTGACCCTCGCGTTAGAAGCATTTTTTCAAACACCGATTACTGGGTGTTCACTCTCCTGGACCCACGGTACAAGCAGAACCTTTCACTCTCATCCCTGCAGAGGAATAGTATAAGAGTGAATAGATATCAACAGGCCCTGGTGCACAAGCTGAAACAATTCTTCCCATCTGACGCCGCTAGCGGCAGAGGGCATGATTCTGTGGGCCAAGTAGCAGGGGAGTGGAGGCGAGCAGGCAGCTTGTCCAGCACTGGCAGGGGAACGCTCTCCAAGGCCTTTGCCAGTTTTATGTCACCCCAGCAAGACACTGTCACCTGTCCCCAGTCTAGGCAGAGTAGTGGGGAGCTGTACAGAAAGATGGTGAGGGAGTACCTAGCTGACCATACCAACGTCCGTAGCGATCACTCTGCTCCATACAACTACTGGGTTTTAAAGCTGGACACGTGGCCTGAACTTGCGCTGTACGCCTTGGAGATGCTGGCCTGCCCTGCCGCTAGCGTGCTGTCAGAGCGGGTATTCAGTGCAGCTGGTGGCGTCATTACCGATAAGCGTACACGCCTGTCAACTGACAGTGCTGAGAGGCTGAGACTTATTAAAATGAACTAAGCCTGGATTTCACCGGAATTCAAATCTCCTCCGGGGGAAAGCAGCTAAAGATTAACATTACTTATGTATCCGATTCCTCTTCTCTACTTCTCCTACTCCTCCTCCTCCTCCTCCATATCGTCTTTGCCTAATGCTGACCAAAAAAACGCCATTTTTCAGAGGTCAAACTGGCACTCTTTTACCACAATTTTTCAGGAGGCCCCCTACAGGCCCTCTCTTCAAACAATTTTTCTGGAGGTCCACCTACAGGCCCTCTGTCCAAACATTTTTTCCGGAGGTCCACCTACAGGCCCTCTGTTCAAACTATTTTTCCAGAGGTCCACCTACAGGCCCTCTCTCCAGTTCCAGTTTCAAGTTTTATTTGCGTTAACTGCGTAAATTTTATTTTTGGGATAGGTGTGAAAAATAATATTACCTGCGTATCTATATTGCCCAACATTGGATACGGTAGCAACAAGAAGACCAAACACATGCTGCCCACAGGGTTCCGCAAATTCCTGGTCCACAATGTCAAGGAGGTCCAGGTTCTGTTGATGAGCAACAAGCCCTTCTGCGCAGAAATCGCCCACATCGTCTCCATCTAAGAACCTAAAGACCATTGTGGAGAGAGCGGCACAGCTCGCCATCAAAGTGACAAACCCCAATGCCAGACTGCGCAGCGAAGATAACGAATAAATATCTCTGTGGTTATTTGTGCTAAATAAAAGTTAAATAAACACAAAAAAAAAAATTGATCTGTTCCTGTGCCTGGCCCACCCAAGTTGAATCTGTCCCATCATGAGAAAGTCCCCCCAAGGAGTCCCCACTGTAACTTGCTTCCCATACAACTACCTCACCCCCCGACACCTGTGTCTCGCCATTGTCCACCACCTCCTCAGACAACACTGGTAAATCCCCACTGTCAGCACACGGAGACTGCAAAAGGTCTTGCGAATTGGGGCAGAGAATGTTCTGGGGTAGCACATCAGAGAAGGGGTGACTATGGGGTTCCAGGGAGTACGTGACCACATGCAATCTCCATCTAAAAAGTCATGCCACACTTGATCGAGCTCATAATTGACAATTGTACGTCTTTTTGTACGACAATAGGAACGTCTTTTTCCTATCTTTCTCTCTCTCCTAACTATTTTTCCGGATAGCTGCCATATACGGTATTAAACTGAGTAGTATACATAGAAGACATACCACACTTGATCAATCTCATAAGTTACAACTGTACCGGTTGATGCTAAATTTTTAAGTTGGGGTCCTGCGTCGTCATTCTAACTACATCCGGCTGTTGTCACCACCACACACGCTAGCCCAGGGGGCACTCCTCTGGCTCTTCCAGCTCAACCTCCTTCCCCCCAGCCTGCCCCCCCACCTACAGGCCTTCTCTCCAAACAATTTACGTCTTTTTCCTATCTTTCTCTCTCTCCAAACTATTTTTCCGGATAGCTGCCATATACGGTATTAAACTGAGTAGTATACATAGAACACATACCACACTTGATCTATACCAGGGGTGCACAACCTACTGCCCGGGGGCCACATGCGGCCCTTGATACCATTCTGTGTGGCCCTAGTCATCTGGTAACAGACATGTATGTCCATGTTTTGTGGCTGTTCACATGCATTTTTCATGTATTTCTCCTATTAGATGGGATTCCTGGAACTGTAACTAGACATTAATGGTATACACTGTGTGTTCAATCTGCCATAAATACAGTATTTCAGTTGGTAATACCCCTTTAAATTTTATTTTCAGCCCTTGACGTTGGTTCAGTCGGACAATGTGGCCCCCACCCAGAAAACGTTGTGATCTATACTGAACGTCACTTTTAAAAATACGTCATTTTCCTCTCTTTCTCTCATTTGTCTGGGTTGCAATTAAGCAGACCACGTCTGCCTAATCTAATAGTTTCCGTGTAATTGCTCCATACTGCACGTCTTTTTCCTCTCTTTTTCTCTCTCCAAACTATTTTTCCGGATAGGTGCCGTATACAGTATTAAACTCAGAAGAATACATACCGTACCGGTTGATGCTACAGTTTTTCCAAATCCATCCGGGTGTTGTCACCACCACACACGCTAGCCCAGAGGGCACTCCTCTGGCTCTTCCAGATCAACCTCCTTCCCCCCCACCTACAGGCCCTTTCTCCAAACAATTTACCCGGATAGGGGACGTATTAGATATTATACTGATTTTTGTTTCTTACTTTGTTAGATATTGTACTGATGTTTTTTTTGTTCTTCTTTTAATTGCCTCCTGACCTGTGATAGGCAGAGCATGGACACGTCCCCTTAGCTGCAGTAGAAAAGACACTCCCCTGGCCAGAGCAAGCTCTTTTTCCTTTTCCGTGTTCGAAAAATCCATGAAATATATGGTCCCAAGATAGGGGACGTATACGATTTTAAACTGAGAAGAATCGATACCACACATGCCCCACTAGGAGAATTTGGGGTAATGGTGGGATTAGGCAGCCTCAGAGGCATCCATGCATGCTGCCCCTGCTGTTTCCTGTCCATTTCCGTGGTGTTTCCATCATTTTCTGAGGTTTCCAGGTTTTCCCCCAGCCTTCCCTAGGCAGAGCCCCTTTCCCCTGCAAAAAATGCTCCAGTCTCCCATTGACTTTAATGGGGTTCGTTATTCGAAACGAGCACCCGAGCATCGGGAAAAGTTCGACTCGAATAACGAGCACCCGAGCATTTTAGTGCTCGCTCATCTCTAGTTACTACGAATCGCCATGAAATTCGCTTTTGTGGCGAATCAAATTTTCCATGAAATTTGTAACGAATTCCACTTCGTCAGCTCCGATTTGCTCATTTCTAATCTTGACCTAAAATAGCAAGTTTATTACGTTTTTTCGGTGGTCATTTATTCCCTGGTTTCAGGCAATAGACGGGAGCAGGACAAGTAGAAAAATGCACACTACTGGGAACCAGCACTGAATGTTTCCTCTGCAGAGGCAGATTTAACTACATAGCAGGCAGGAAGGACTGAGTACTGCAATTCTCGGTCTCTGAGGTCACGGATCCCGGCAGATATTGCTATACGTCAGGTATGTGGAGTCCAGCTGCAGCCTCTTCCTTGCGCTGACGGGCACATGATCAGGCCCTGTAATGGCAGCGTGCCGCTGAGGGAGCGCGTGGTACCCGATGTAACTCCCATACCACTCGCAGCTATGGGCTTTTCTCTGCGCAGTAGCTCTGGTCCCTGTGGTCTTTCTAGGTACCAGAGCCGCTTTAGTGATGTTTGTTTGAGCTCCGTGCCGATGATGATGCGGGAGCCGATGACGGGAATTGTTCTGGAAATTCCCATAAGCCAGACTAAACATTAAATTAACGATAGTAGTAGCTAGAGCTGGCTCCAGGTGTATGTGGGCCTTTAGACAAGAAAGCCACAGAGGGCTCCTATCTTTGCAAGTTTTGCCAGCATACAGCAGCTTTACCCAGATCACCATGGGCCACCAAGCCCAATGAGCCATGTTATCTGCCCAGGTCTACCTGGCAATGTCTATATCCACTGAATGTTCAGATGTTATTGTCTAAGGCAAATTTCCTATTCATATATGTCTTTTTTTCCTTTACCATTACTTTATTAGCCAGATCACCATGGGTTCTGCAATCTTCCCAGGCTTATTTGGCACTGTCTACACCCATTGAACATTTAGACCAAATTTTTTATAATTCTAATATTTTAATACCTCCTGAAGCCTCTTGTGTTAAACCAAATGTCCAAGACCATTTGGACGTTTATACTTAATGACCACCTTGTTCTTGTGTATCACAGATTTACCCAAACCACACTTGGGCCCCAAACTCAGTGGTTCAGGTTAACCTTGCCATGACACAAGCACTGATTGAAGCAAATATTTTGCTACACAAATCAAAGAAAAACAACACATTGAGCAAAACATCAAAAATATAGTTAGGCTTTCAAACTACTTTTTAATATTAGGAAATTATTTGTTTATTTTACTTGAACACAGTAGACTCAAATGCTGTGCAAAATAATTCATTTTAGATAAAATGCAAACATAGTTAGCAAAGGCCATGCATATGGTCATTGTGGTTTTCCAGCACTACAATAAATCAATGGATTATTACATTTATTTTGTATATGCTTACTAAGAAGTTGCTGATTAAAAGATAAGCTTGCTTTTCCCTGTACATCTGAATTGGATGTCTGAGTCAGCTAAAATTCTGCTTTGCAAGCAATTTAGAAATTGCAATGCATAACGGTCAAATGTAGACTTCTAGAGGTATGTTGTTGACAATCTTACTTTTATATATTTTTCCTTTTTTATATTATACCGTGTATGTACTTAGCATATTTACTATTACTACTATTAATCTTAAAGCACCATTAATCCAGGTCACTGTATATATGAAAAAAAGTTGAACTACATATCATGAGACAATAGGAAATAACAAGTACAATAAATGGTGAAAGTAAAGCAAAAAAGGAGAAACAAATCTCTGAGCTAGTTAACAACCCTTAAAACATAACTTTTAATAATAATCTAAAATACTCCCCATATCCAATGGAAACAAACAATAAAAAAAGAAAAAATAACTGATAAAATGGGCCGATAACACAGTATGAGGAAATTAAATATGGGACATTAGAGTATGCTACCACAAGTGTGGTGACTTACGGTTTTGTTGCTTATTCAGGGTTGGGATATTCGTGAGGCCCCACGCTTTACAGACATCTGTATTTCAAGTTCTGCTATGTTGCTGGATGTTGTCCCGTTGAATCTACTGCAGGAATAGTCACCAGGTGTTCATGCACTGTGTATGATTCTGGTATCCAGATGAAATAGAAGTATGATAACGTGCAGGCCATGTTATCGACTGGCGTATCGACTGGCATCTACCATAACGCTATTGTGCAGGTTATAAACATGGTCCCCTAATGAACTTTTCCACGCTCTAAAGGGGAAACGCGACGGGACTAAATAGATTGGGACCACCACAGTTTTCTCTGAGGACTTATATTTATACTAATATATTGACAAGATTGGTAAAAGTATGGGACTCCTGCTGACAGGGAGGGACAGTTAAGGTGAGGGAAAGCCACCGATAATTGGGGCTGCAGGGAGATTGTAGATGATTAGGGATATTAGTCCCCATCTGCCTAAAAAGCAGTTTTGACGTTATCATACTTCTATTGCATCTGGATACCAGAAGAATACACAGTGCATGATCTGGTGACCATTCCTGCAGTAGATTCAATGGGACAACATCCAGCAACATAGCAGAACTTGAAATCCAGATGCCTGTAAAGTTTGGGGCCTCACGAATATCCCTACCCTGAATAAGCAACGAAACCGTAAATCACCACACTTGTGGTAACATGCTCTAATGTCCCATATTTAATTTCCTCATACTGTGTTATCGGTCCATTTTATCTGTTATTTTTTAATTTTTATTTTTTATTATTATTATTATTATTTGTTTCTATATGATGTGGAGGTTATTTTATATTATTATTATTATTAAAAGTTATGTTTTAAGGGTTGTTATCTAGCTCAGTGATTTGGTTCTAGATATATACCCTAGCATACTTACACAGTGAACTTTTTTCAGTGAATTGTTCAAAAAAGGAGAAAGAATAATGGAAGGGGAAATGAGACAATAGTTGAGGGTAGAAAATGCTCACATGGTAGTATGGTGGCAGCAGGACTATTGTAGGCTGTACGACACTCCAAAATGGTGGGGTTTCAAGTTGTTTATGAAGGATTTGATGATTTGGGAAAGTGATTGGTGTGTTATGGTACAGATTTCCAGAATGTGTGAGTAGCACATACAAGGAAAACAATGGAGGAGATATTTTGAGGACCAGAGATGACATTTTAGGAGGTTTCTGAGATTAGATTTGATTTGATTTGTGTTAGGATATGTTGTGGATAACCTTGTATGTCATTGTTAATATTTTAAATTTAATTTGCTGGAGAATGAATAGGTACTAAAGGGTTTTATAGGGGGGGAGGGGAGAGGCAGCGGTGAAACAAGGGAAGGGGTGTTAAATAAGGAAAGAGGCCAGGATATAGCAGTAGTCCAAGGGCTGTTTCATATTAATGGTAAACATCACACCAGTTTTCGTCTTGCCAAACCTGGCCATATTTGCCAGCTTGCGTTTGCATCTCTGTGGGATCCTATTATAGTTAATGGGGCCAGAAAGATTGTCAGCAATGCATGGCTGCATCTAGCAAAGGTGGATCCTACTGGCTGTTCCCAGCCAGAACAGCCTGCCAGATCTGTTTTACCATTAGTGTGAATCAGGTCTAAGCAGGAGATCATAAGATTATATAGTAGTAAAGTCAATAAATTATGGGGAGGCAGCAGGAGGTGGAAAGGGCCAGGATGTGCAGTTTTAAAGACAAGTTAAAATCAGAGGTTATCCCAAGGAAGCAAACATGTGTAGTTAGGGACACATTAACTGTTTTTTAACTGTTATTGATAATTCTGGTAATAGAGTTGAGTGATCTTGTGGAAAGATAATACATTCAATTTTAATTTTATAAGCAGGTTATATCTGATAGACACTCAGGATAGCAAAGAGGTATCAGCATAAAGGTGGTACTGAAATGAATAGGATTCTATGATATTCTACCTGGGAGGGTGGGATGAGGTGGTGCAGTCTCACTACATACTACTTTCTGGCACTTGAATACACATAAACCGCATTTCCATTTACATACAGTATATACTAAAAAATTTCCTGTCAGGCTGCTCTGTCATAGGCAGGATCACATAATTACTATCTATTGTAGAGCAGTGTAGTATGTCTTGAGGCCCCGTTCCTCAGCCCCCTAAGCAGCTCTGAAAGCTCGTAGTCTAGGACAGGTTGCGTACGATGGCCATTTTAAATAATTCCTGGAGAACCATTTTAAATTTCAACATGTTTTTTTTTTTTTTTAAATCTCCAAGATAAAGGACACACACAGCCTGCAGTCACAACTCAGTAAAGTTCCGTATACAGTGATAAATTGTTCCCCGTATACTTATTCTGGTGGGAAGATGTCAAGTCACTCAATGAATTTCAGGAACAATCAACACTAAATATAAGCCAATAAAATTATCCCTAAATTGCAACTTAACCAATATTGATCTGTTTTAAGGTTACACTGCAAAAAATCAATAAGCACGTTGACAACATAAGTCTTGTAAAGAACACGGATGAAGCAACTAACATGTAGTTTAAAAGCTTTCAGGCAAAAAGCACAGCGTGTGGCTTGTCATTTGACATACCAGATGACATGGGTGCTGAACATTAAGATTCCAATTGCAAAAAGTCATTAAACAGCAAAGAGATAGATAGTGGTCTCAAAAGACTGTATGGTAAGAAAAGGAAGAAGAAAAGACAGGTCCAATAAGTGCTTTATATAGTTCTCAAGTGCCATTTGAGCAGATGTTGGTGAAGAGAATGCTAAAAACAACTCTTTCTCAATAACATAAAAATATGTAATTCTATGTAATACTGTATGTATTATTTCCTGAAAATCCAAGTGAAGAAAATGCTAAAATATGCAATATTGTTATATTTCAATAGACAGAACGTGTTAATTTTACTATCTTTGTACTGTAACTATGTTATGTATAACCTATAAAAAAATGCCAGATCACACACAAAGTCAGAATAATTCATAATCTTTATTATACAACATGCTAAAAACAGTTAAAAAGGAATTGCAGTAAAGTGCAACATCATTGGGAAAAAAAGACACATTCATAAGAACGGCAGTACTAGCTTTATCTGTACATGCATACATGTAGTGCCTTGTGAAAGTATTCGGCCCCCTAGAACTTTTCAACCTTTTGCCACATTTCAGGCTTCAAACAAAAAGATATAACATTTTAAATTTTTGGTGAAGAATCAACAACAAGTGGGTCACAATTGTGAAGTTGAACGAAATTTATTGGATCATTTAAACTTTGTAATAATAAAACTGAAAAGTTGGGAGTGCAAAATTATTCGGCCCATTTACTTTCAGTTCAGAAAACTCACTCCAGAAGTTCATTTAGGATCTCTGAATGATCCAATGTTGTCCTAAATGACTGATGAAGATAAATAGAATCCACCTGTGTGTAATCAAGTCTCCATATAAATGCACCTGCTCTGTGATAGTCTCAGGGTTCTGTTTAGAGCACAGAGAGCATCATGAAGACCAAGGAACACACCAGGCAGGTCCATGATACTGTTGTGGAGAAGTTTAAAGCCGGATTTGGATACCAAAAGATTTCCCAAGCTTTAAACTTCCCAAAGACCACTGTGCAAGTGATCATATTGAAATGGAAGGAGTATCAGACCACTGCAAATCTACCAAGACCCGGCCGTCCCTCTAAACTTTCATCTCAAACAAGGAGAAGACTGATCAGAGATGCAGCCAAGAGGCCCATGATCACTCTGGATAAACTGCAGAGATCTACAGCTGAGGTGGGAGAGTCTGTCCATAGGACAACAATCAGTTGAACACTTCACAAATCTGGCCTTTATGGAAGAGTGGCAAGAAGAAAGCCATTTCTCAAAGATATCCATAAAAAGTCTTGTTTACAGTTTGCCACAAGCCACCCGGGAGACACACCAAACATGTGGAAGAAGGTGCTCTGGTCAGATGAAACCAAAATCAAACTTTTTGGAAACAATGCAAAACGATATGTTTGACGTAAGAGCAACACAGCTCATCACCCTGAACACACCATCCCCACTGTCAAACACGGTGGTGGCAGCATCATGGTTTGGGCCTGCTTTTCATCAGCAGGGACAGGGAAGATGGTTCAAATTGATGGGAAGATGGATGGAGCCAAATACAGGACCATTCTGGATGAAAACCTGTTGAAGTCTACAAAAAACCTGAGACTAGGACGGAGATTTATCTTCCAACAAGATAATGATCCCAAACATAAAGCAAAATCTACAATAGAATGGTTCAAAAATAAATGTATCCAGGTCATAGAATGGCCAAGTCAAAGTCCAGACCTGAATCCAATTGAGAATATGTGGAAAGAGCTGAAAACTGTACAGTGCAGTGCGAAATTCTGTCATGTGCTGCACACTAGCCGGAGTGTAGAAAATATACGTTTTTCCTCTCAGTTATATATTATACAATGCAGTGCAAAATTCTGTTGTGTGCTGCACACTAGCCGGATTGTAGAAAATATACCTTTTCGTCTCGGTTATACATTATACAGTGCAGTGCAAAATTCTGTCGTGTGCTGCACACCAGCCGGAGTGTAGAAAATATACGTTTTTCCTCTCAGTTATGTATCCTACAGTGCAGTGCAAAATACTGTAGTGTGCTGCAAACTAGCCGGAGTGTAGAAAATAAACATTTTTCCTCTCAGTTATACATTATACAGTGCAGTGCAAAATTCTGTTGTTTGCTGCACACTAGTCGGAGTGTAGAAAATATATGTTTTTCCTCTCAGTTATATATTATACAGGGCAGTCCAAAATTCTATCGTGTGCTGCACACTAGCCGGAGTGTAGAAAATATAAGTTTTTCCTCTCAGTTATATATCCTACAGTGCATTGCAAAATTCTGTTGTGTGCTGCACACTAGCCGGAGTGTAGAAATAATACATTTTTCCTCTCAGTCATACATTATACAGTGCAGTGCAAAATTCTGTCGTGTGCTTCACACTAGTCGGAATGTAGAAAATATACGTTTTTCCTCTCAGTTATATATAATACAGTGCAGTGAAAAATTCTGTCATGTGCTGCACACTAGCCAGAATGTAGAAAATATACGTTTTTCGTCTCAGTTATATATTATACAATGCAGTGCAAAATTCTGTCGTGTGCTACACACTAGCCGGAGTGTATAAAATATACGTTTTTCCTCTCAGTTATATATAATACAGTGCAGTGAAAAATTCTGTCATGTGCTGCACACTAGCCAGAATGTAGAAAATATACGTTTTTCGTCTCAGTTGTACATTATACAGTGCAATGAAAAATTCTGTTGTGTGCTGCACATTAACCGGAGTGTAGAAAATATACGTTTTTCCTCTCAGTTATATATCCTACAGTGCATTGCAAAATTCTGTTGTGTGCTGCACACTAGCCGGAGTGTAGAAATAATACATTTTTCCTCTCAGTCATACATTATACAGTGCAGTGCAAAATTCTGTCGTGTGCTTCACACTAGTCGGAATGTAGAAAATACACGTTTTTCCTCTCAGTTATATATAGTACAGTGCAGTGCGAAATTCTGTCATGTGCTGCACACTAGCCGGTGTGTAGAAAATATACGTTTTTCCTCTCAGTTATATATTATACAATGCAGTGCAAAATTCTGTTGTGTGCTGCACACTAGCCGGAGTGTAGAAAATATACCTTTTTGTCTCGGTTATACATTATACAGTGCAAAATTCTGTCGTGTGCTGCACACCAGCCGGAGTGTAGAAAATATATGTTTTTCCTCTCAGTTATATATCCTACAGTGCAGTGCAAAATTCTGTCGTGTGCTTCACACTAGCCGGAGTGTAGAAAATATATGTTTTTCCTCTCAGCTATACATTATACAGTGCAGTGCAAAATTCTGTTGTGTGCTGTACACTAGCCGGACTGTAGAAAATATACGTTTTTCCTCTCAGTTATGTATCCTACAGTGCAGTGCAAAATACTGTAGTGTGCTGCACACTAGCCGGAGTGTAGAAAATAAAATTTTTTCCTCTCAGTTAAACATTATGCAGTGCAGTGCAAAATTATGTCGTGTGCTGCACACTAGTCGGAGTGTAGAAAATATATGTTTTTACTCTCAGTTATATATTATACAGGGCAGTCCAAAATTCTGTCGTGTGCTGCACACTAGCCGGAGTGTAGAAAATATACGTTTTTCCTCTCAGTTATATATCCTACAGTGCATTGCAAAATTCTGTTGTGTGCTGCACATTAGCCGGAGTGTAGAAAATATACATTTTTCCTCTCAGTGATACATTATACAGTGCAGTGCAAAATTCTGTCGTGTGCTGCACACTAGCCGGAGTGTAGAAAATATACGTTTTTCCTCTCAGTTATATATTATGCATTGCAGTGCAAAATTCTGTCGTGTGGTGCACACTAGCTGGAGTGTAGAAAATATACGTTTTTCCACTCAGTTATATATCCTACAGTGCAGTTCAAAATTCTGTCGTGTGCTGCACACTAGCCGGAGTGTAGAAAATATACATTTTTCCTCTCAGTTATACATTATACAGTGCAGTGCAAAATTCTGTTGTGTGCTGCACACTAGCCGGACTGTAGAAAATTTCGTTTTTTTCTCTCAGTTGTATATTATACAGTGCAGTGCAAAATTCTGTCGTGTGCTACACACTAGCCGGAGTGTATAAAATATACGTTTTTCCTCTCAGTTATATATAATACAGTGCAGTGAAAAATTCTGTCATGTGCTGCACACTAGCCAGAATGTAGAAAATATACGTTTTTCGTCTCAGTTGTACATTATACAGTGCAATGAAAAATTCTGTTGTGTGCTGCACATTAACCGGAGTGTAGAAAATATACGTTTTTCCTCTCAGTTATATATTATACAGTGCGGTGCAAAATTCTGTCTTGTGCTGCACACTAGCCGGAGTGTAGAAAATATACGTTTTTTTCTCCCAGTTATACATTATACAGTGCAGTGCAAAATTCTGTCATGTGCTGCACACTAGCTGGAGTGTAGAAAATATTAGTTTTTCCTCTCAGTTATATATTATACAGTGCAGTGCAAAATTCGGTCGTGTGCTGCACACTAGCCGGAGAGCAGAAAATATACCTTTTCGTCTCGGTTATACATTATACAGTACAGTGCAAAATTCTGTCGTGTGCTGCACACTAGCCGGAGTGTAGAAAATATTCGTTTTTCCTCTCAGTTATATATAATACAGTGCAGTGCAAAATTCGGTCGTGTGCTGCACACTAGCCGGAGCGCAGAAAATATACCTTTTCGTCTCGGTTATACATTATACAGTACAGTGCAAAATTCTGTCGTGTGCTGCACACCAGCCGGAGTGTAGAAAATATACGTTTTTCCTCTCAGTTATATATTATACAGTGCAGTGCAAAATTCTGTCGTGTGCTTCACACTAGTCGGAATGTAGAAAATACACGTTTTTCCTCTCAGTTATATATAGTACAGTGCAGTGCGAAATTCTGTCATGTGCTGCACACTAGCCGGTGTGTAGAAAATATATGTTTTTCCTCTCAGTTATATATTATACAATGCAGTGCAAAATTCTGTTGTGTGCTGCACACTAGCCGGAGTGTAGAAATATACCTTTTTGTCTCGGTTATACATTATACAGTGCAAAATTCTGTCGTGTGCTGCACACCAGCCGGAGTGTAGAAAATATATGTTTTTCCTCTCAGTTATATATCCTACAGTGCAGTGCAAAATTCTGTCGTGTGCTTCACACTAGCCGGAGTGTAGAAAATATATGTTTTTCCTCTCAGCTATACATTATACAGTGCAGTGCAAAATTCTGTTGTGTGCTGTACACTAGCCGGACTGTAGAAAATATACGTTTTTCCTCTCAGTTATGTATCCTACAGTGCAGTGCAAAATACTGTAGTGTGCTGCACACTAGCCGGAGTGTAGAAAATAAACATTTTTCCTCTCAGTTAAACATTATACAGTGCAGTGCAAAATTCTGTCGTGTGCTGCACACTAGTCGGAGTGTTAGAAAATATATGTTTTTACTCTCAGTTATATATTATACAGGGCAGTCCAAAATTCTGTCGTGTGCTGCACACTAGCCGGAGTGTAGAAAATATACGTTTTTCCTCTGTTATATATCCTACAGTGCATTGCAAAATTCTGTTGTGTGCTGCACATTAGCCGGAGTGTAGAAAATATACATTTTTCCTCTCAGTGATACATTATACAGTGCAGTGCAAAATTCTGTCGTGTGCTGCACACTAGCCGGAGTGTAGAAAATATACGTTTTTCCTCTCAGTTATATATTATGCATTGCAGTGCAAAATTCTGTCGTGTGCTGCACACTAGCTGGAGTGTAGAAAATATACGTTTTTTCCACTCAGTTATATATCCTACAGTGCAGTTCAAAATTCTGTCGTGTGCTGCCACACTAGCCGGAGTGTAGAAAATATACATTTTTTCCTCTCAGTTATACATTATACAGTGCAGTGCAAAATTCTGTTGTGTGCTGCACACTAGCCGGACTGTAGAAAATTTCGTTTTTTTCTCTCAGTTGTATATTATACAGTGCAGTGCAAAATTCTGTCGTGTGCTACACACTAGCCGGAGTGTATAAAATATACGTTTTTCCTCTCAGTTATATATAATACAGTGCAGTGAAAAATTCTGTCATGTGCTGCACACTAGCCAGAATGTAGAAAATATACGTTTTTCGTCTCAGTTGTACATTATACAGTGCAATGAAAAATTCTGTTGTGTGCTGCACATTAACCGGAGTGTAGAAAATATACGTTTTTCCTCTCAGTTATATATTATACAGTGCGGTGCAAAATTCTGTCTTGTGCTGCACACTAGCCGGAGTGTAGAAAATATACGTTTTTTTTCTCCCAGTTATACATTATACAGTGCAGTGCAAAATTCTGTCATGTGCTGCACACTAGCTGGAGTGTAGAAAATATTAGTTTTTCCTCTCAGTTATATATTATACAGTGCAGTGCAAAATTCGGTCGTGTGCTGCACACTAGCCGGAGAGCAGAAAATATACCTTTTCGTCTCGGTTATACATTATACAGTACAGTGCAAAATTCTGTCGTGTGCTGCACACTAGCCGGAGTGTAGAAAATATTCGTTTTTCCTCTCAGTTATATATTATACAGTGCAGTGCAAAATTCGGTCGTGTGCTGCACACTAGCCGGAGCGCAGAAAATATACCTTTTCGTCTCGGTTATACATTATACAGTACAGTGCAAAATTCTGTCGTGTGCTGCACACCAGCCGGAGTGTAGAAAATATACGTTTTTCCTCTCAGTTATATATTATACAGTGCAGTGCAAAATTCTGTCGTGTGCTGCACACTAGCCGGAGTTTAGAAAATATACATTTTTCCTCTCAGTTATACATTATACAGTGCAGTGCAAAATTGTGTCCTGTGCTGCACACTAGCCGAAGTGTAGAAAATATTGTTTTTTTCTCTCAGTTGAATATTATACAGTGCATTGCAAAATTCTGTTGTGTGCTAAACACTAGCCGGAGTGTAGAAAATATACGTTTTTCCTCTCAGTTATACATCCTACAGTGCAGTGAAAAATTCTGTCATGTGCTGCACACTAGCCGGAGTGTAGAAAATATACGTTTTTCGTCTCAGTTATACATTATACAGTGCAGTGAAAAATTCTATTGTGTGCTGCACACTAACCGGAGTGTAGGAAATATACGTTTTTCCTCTCAGTTATATATTATACTGTGCAGTCCAAAATTCTGTTTTGTGCTGCACACTAGCTGGAGTGTAGAAAATATACGTTTTTCCTCTCAGTTATACATTATACAGTGCAGAGCAAAATTCTGTCGTGTGCTGCACACTAGCCGGAGTGTAGAAAATATATGTTTTTCCTCTCAGTTATGTATCCTACAGTGCAGTGCAAAATTCTGTCGTGTGCTGCACACTAGCCAGAGTGTAGAAAATATACGTTTTTCGTCTCAGTTATACATTATACAGTGCAGTGAAAAATTCTGTTGTGTGCTGCACACTAGCCGGAGTGTAGAAAATATACCTTTTTGTCTGGGATATACGTTATACAGTGCAGTGCGAAATTCTGTCATGTGCTGCACACTAGCCGGAGTGTTGAAAATATACGTTTTTCCTCTCAGTTTTATATTATACAGTGCAGTGCAAAATTGTGTTGTGTGCTGCACACTAGCCGTAGTGTAGAAAATATACCTTTTTGTCTCGGTTATACATTATACAGTGAAGTGCAAAATTCTGTTGTGTGCTGCGCACTAGCCGGAGTGTAGAAAATATACGTTTTTCCTCTCAGTTATACATTATACAGTGCAGAGCAAAATTCTGTCGTGTGCTGCACACTAGCCGGAGTGTAGAAAATATATGTTTTTCCTCTCAGTTATGTATCCTACAGTGCAGTGCAAAATTCTGTCGTGTGCTGCACACTAGCCAGAGTGTAGAAAATATACGTTTTTCGTCTCAGTTATACATTATACAGTGCAGTGAAAAATTCTGTTGTGTGCTGCACACTAACCGGAGTGTAGAAAATATACGTTTTTCCTCTTAGTTATATATTATTCAGTGCAGTCCAAAATTCTCTTGTGGGCTGCACACTAGCCGGAGTGTAGAAAATATACGTTTTTCCTCTCAGTTATATATTATACAATGCAGTGCAAAATTCAGTTGTGTGCTGCACTCTAGCCGGAGTGTAGAAAATATACCTTTTTGTCTGGGTTATACATTATACAGTGCAGTGCAAAATTCTGTCGTGTGCTGCACACCAGCCGGAGTGTAGAAAATATAAGTTTTTCCTCTCAGTTATATATTATACAGTGCGGTGCAAAATTCTGTCTTGTGCTGCACACTAGCCGGAGTGTAGAAAATATACGTTTTTTTCTCCCAGTTATACATTATACAGTGCAGTGCAAAATTCTGTCATGTGCTGCACACTAGCTGGAGTGTAGAAAATATAAGTTTTTTCTCTCAGTTATATATTATACAGTGCGGTGCAAAATTCTGTTGTGTGCTGCACACTAGCCGGAGTGTAGAAAATATACATTTTTCCTCTCAGTTATACTTTATACAGTGCAGTGCAAAATTCTGTTGTGTGCTGCACACTAGCCGGAGTGTAGAAAATATACATTTTTCCTCTCAGTTATACTTTATACAGTGCAGTGCAAAATTCTGTCGTGTGCTGCACACTAGCCGGAGTGTAGAAAATATACATTTTTCATCTCAGTTATACATTATACAGTGCAGTGCAAAATTCTGTCGTGGGCTGCACACTAGCCGGAGTGTAGAAAATAAAAGTTTTTCCTCTCAGTTGTATATTATACAGTGCAGTGCAAAATTCTGTCGTGTGCTAAATACTAGATGGAGTGTAGAAAATGTACGTTTTTCCTCTCAGTTATATATTATGCAGTGCAGTGCAAAATTCTGTTGTGTGCTGCACACTAGACGGAGTGTAGAAAATATACGTTTTTCCTCTCAGTTATACATTATACAGTGCAGTGAAAAATTCTGTTGTGTGCTGCACCAACCGGAGTGTAGAAAATATACGTTTTACCTCTCAGTTATACATTATACAGTGCAGTGCCAATCTGTCGTGTGCTTCACAATAGCCGGAGTGTAAAAATATATGTTTTTCCTCTCAGTTATA
>ONZH01011397.1:0-31224 GCA_900303285.1 Rhinella marina | reverse complement strand
ATTCCTAAGAGGTCTCAGCTACAGCGGTCTGTAGGGAGGAAGACTTGGGTGCAATTTACTCATAAACCTTCTGTCCCCATCATACTTAAGGGGAGTGTGCACATTGTATTTCAATTGCCCAATAGGCTCCCGCAGGTGGAATATCCCATGGTACATCCACATGGTTGCTGGCTGTGATTTATGGCAGTGATTGAGACGGCAGAGGTCCTGTGTACAACTTTGATTTGGGCATAAATCGGCTCAGATGATTGTTCAAGAGAGGACAGAGAGGTCTGACAACTTATAACAGAATGGAAGATTGGCGATTGGTTTAATGCTTTGTTCCTTCTCCGTCCTGACAGCTGACCAGCAGTAAGACGACTCCAGAAAGAAATGGTTTCAAGTCTAAAGTGAAATCCAATGCTAAAAAAAACAAAAAGCCTGCGATCGGCAAGAAACCAGGTATGTTCAATTAGAGGGACATGTAATACACACACACAGTGCACACAGGTATGTCTGGGATTGTGACATGTAATACAGACACACAGTGCACACACAGGTATGTCTGGGATGTGACATGTAATACACACACACATGTGCACACAGGTATATCTGGGATGTGACATGTAATACAGACACACAGTGCACACAGGTATGTCTGGGATGTGACATGTAATACACACACAGTGCACACAGGTATGTCTGGGATGTGACATGTAATACAGACACACAGTGCACACAGGTATGTCTGGGATGTGACATGTAAACAGACACACAGTGCACACAGGTATGTCTGGGATGTGACATGTAATACACAACATGCACACAGTATGTCTGGATGTGACATGTAATACACACACAGTGCACACAGGTATGTCTGGGATGTGACATGTAATACACACACAGTGCACACAGTTATGTCTGGAATGTACATGTACTACAGACACACAGTGCACACAGATATGTCTGGGATGTGACATGTAATACACACACAGTGCACACAGATATGTCTGGGATGTGACATGTAATACACACACAGTGCACACAGGTATGTCTGGGATGTGACATGTAATACAGACACACAGTGCACACAGGTATGTCTGGGATGTGTCTGCAATCTTCTGTGGGGCAGTGCTGTTATATAGGTTAAAAACAGGTGAAAGACCCCCTTTAATTTTGCATTTAGGAACTAAATGAACAATACAAGTGTCTGAAATGCCTGCAGTAATCACTGTATGAAATCTTTCACAAACACAGATTAAGGTTTCCCGTGGAAAAGGCAAGAAAAGAGGAAAAAAGTCCAAGAAGTCTGTCCAGAAACCTGTGTATAGTGAGCGAGAAGTGGTGTCCAGGAAGCCTCTGCTGAGTCCTATCCCAGAGTTACCAGAGTGCATCCCCACACCTCCTGCCTCCACGTCCCAGGGCTTTCTATATGGTATAGTAATCCAGCTGTTGGCCCAATCTTTGTCTTACATGCTTGTGCTAGGAGATTAACTTTTATGTATTGTTTTTTTTTTTTAACAAAAAGTTGGGAAAACCTTCCACGAGCATCCAATTAAGAAGGTCCACACAGAGGTCCTGGAGAACAATATTCCCTTTACACTCGAGGATTCTTTGGAGAGGAGTTTTGAGGAACAGGATCCAGAAAGGCCATCACTGTGTGCAGTAGAAGATGTGCAGACTCGAGAGGCAGCAGCCGATCCAGCACCGGTGGACGTTAAAGTCTCTAATGGATCACCGGAAAAGAGTGAAGAAGGCTTAGATTTGGTCCCACAGGCCGATCTCGTAAGCAGTGACTGTCCTGAGTCTTCTACTGCCATAGATGTGATAGACCACTTAACCAAACCAACCACAAGTGGTCTTGCCTCCAGTTCAGTAGAGAAGAGAAGTAAGACCAGGAATACGAAGAGACGTTCCTCCACTTGCAGGTCTGTGTCCCGTGCGTCTGTAAATTCAGAAAATACTGTAGATTGTGTAAAACAAGATGAAGACACCCACCACACTTCTCACAGACCAGAGACAAGTATCGATAACCCAGTGCAGGGAGCAGTTGAACTGTCCTCCATGCCTAATGAGCTTGCAGAAGAAAGCTCAACCACTAGCTCCTCAAAGCCACCTATAGGCTCCATCACAACTGAACGCAAAAAGTCTCGAAGATCTTCAAGGATCCATCAAGTTTCCGACATCCTGTCCTCAAACCTTGAAACAAAAAAGAGCACACACTTACTCCAGGGGAACCTACCGCCGCCATGCTGCCTCATCCAGTTGACTCCTCCATGAATGGCTTCTGTCTTCCTATCGATGAAGCCTTGCAGTTCCCACAACCAGAGAAAAAGGTGAGGCGCAGTATGAGACTGCGCAGAGATTCCGGGGTCATCGGTTTGTCTTGGGTGCAGGACAATGACGTCGGTGAAACGACTGGGAGAAGGCAATCTTTAAGCTCTGTCACGAGGCCTGAGGAGAGCTCGGCATTGTCCTTGGAGAGCGCAGCTCATAGTCCAAACAAGGAGAACCTGAGCAGCTATCTTGTGGATATCCCTCCCAGGAGAGCAAGACGAAGAACCTTGTGTACCACCACCATCCAGGAAAGTGTATCCTCCTGTGATAAAAAGCGGAGGAAGTCCAACTCGTTCTGCAAGGCTCCGAACGCCATGTCTACATCAGATGGAGCCGACCACAGTACCCTGGTACCAGATGCATAGGAAGACCACGCGTCTCATGGACCTTATCTATTCTATACCGAAAGTACTATGTCTATAAGTGAGGTCCCACCGCTTGTCGTATGGTGGGTCAGGCAGCCCTCCCTGAAGTGATAAGGGATTCAGTCTGGTAATTTACACATCCCATTGCTCATGTTTGTATATATCTTGTGCCTCTTCTCTTGGCCATGGGCACATGTTGACTTGTGACCTTTTTATATGTTATGTCTGTCCTTCCTTTATTAAATGTCCCTTTTGTATTACTGTAGCTGTTACCTCCATCCTTACTTCAACATGGATTTCACTGAACCAAGCAGCGCCTCTGTTATATGGTGTCTGTTTCTGGTACTGCAGCTCAGGTGAATGGGGTTGAGCTGCTATACCAGACACCACCATGGACAAGAGGTGCAGTGTTTCTAGGAAATAATGGCACTTTTTCACCTTAGGGTCTATTCCTACGATGGAAAAACCTGCTGCAGTAGCTAACTTTAGATGCTGCGACCGGCTCACAACTTAAAGGTCCATGCACTTGGCTGTATGTATTTTGCGGTCTGCAAAACACGGATCCACGAAAAAAGGGTGGCATAATTGTTGGATCAGTTTTTTGCAGGTCCATTTTAACAATTCCTGTCCTTATCTGCAAAACGGACAAGAATGTGTTTTTTTTTTGTTTTTGTTTTTTTTTTTACGGAAATACAGACATGGAGTCATTTCAGGGTTTTTTTTTTTTTTTTTTTTTTTTTGTGGACCCATTGAAATGAATGGTTCCATATACGGACCTGTGTAAAAAAAATAAAAAAAAAAATAATAAGTTTGTGTGCATGAGCCCTAACTCTTTTGAATGGGGCTAAGCTGCACACTGTGCCCAGAAGGAACTTGTCCCTTCTTGACACAAGTCATGGCTTTAGAACCACCGGCCTGCAAACCTCAGCACTGCTTCCCATTGAAAACAATGTAATTTTGTCATGGTATGAACTCCAAAAAGTAGTGTGAATGGGCCCTTATTCAGGTTAACCCCTTTACAAGTGGACGAGTTTTTAAGTTGTCCCCTACTGTGATAAGGGAATAACTAGCTGGGGGTCTCTGCAGTTTCCTTCAGCGATCACAAGAACGGGGGTCCTGCTCCCCCCATTCTGATAGAGTGACAGCTCATGCCCTCCATTCAGCCCTTGGCTATCTCGGGTGCTCTCATAGAGAATGAATGGAGTGGCTATGTGCGCATGTGTCCTACCGTTCCATTAGAACGGGGGAAGGGACCCCCATTCTTGTAATCGGAGATCATCCTAGCGATCAGCTATTTATACCCTTATCCTATGGGTAACTTAAAAACTTGGCACGACCCCTGTAAGTTGTGATGCTTGTGAGACTGTATTTACTGTAGAAAGCTCTTCTCCACCAGCAGATCTTTTACCAATAAAGCCCAGCTGAAGACACGTCTCCAGTGCTAGCTTTATTTCCTGCCATATAATCGTCACATTTTGCTGTCGGAGCTTGTAAGGAGAAGCCTCATCTTCTCGTCCTGAAGCTGTCTGTAATATATCACTTTTTACATAGTTTTTTCTATTGAGACCCTACAAAATAATCCCCTCTCCTTCCATGATCGGATCCTGTCCTTTACTGCCGTCATAGGAATTTGTCTAAATCTATTTAACAATATTTGCCCCTTTTCTACTCTACTGCTGAAGCGACTCCTATCTCTGGCTGTAAGGTAACTGCAGCAGCAGCAGCCGCCCTCCCCTTCCTCCTCCTCTTCCACTACTGTCTGCTGTTGGAGACCAGGAACACCACACCCCACACATCTCGTCATAGAAGCATTCTGTGTGCTGTTGCCAGAAGGGAGGGCCTTGTGAGGAAAAAAAAAAATTATGACATAATTTTATTTTATTCATTCATACTGCCTTTTAAAAGTTTTACTTAAAGGGGTTGTCTGAGTTATGAAAAAAAAATGTATAGTCCTTCAAATTTGATGGGCAGCAATATATAACAAAGTTAAGCAAGTTTTAGGCAAAAAAAAAAAATCTGTGTTTCCTCATTTCCCTGGTTCTCCTTCTGGCCTTTGTTTAACAATCTCTGCTCCTCCCCCTGCACTGCTCTGTAAAGGCAGTGAATAAAAGAGCTGGCCTGAGTGACATGTCTACTGGGATACTCAGCATGTTATATGTGTAGGATTACAAGTCCCAGCTGTACAATGACACTGGTGATACACACCGGGTCTTCCCCCTACCTGTTCTTGTACAATACAATACTTTGCATCTCCTCCAGATCAGCTCCAGTGTCAGCTCTGTGTCTGTAGGGTGAGGAGGGCAGATCCTGTGTCTCTTTACATCTGCAGCTGCTGTTGTAAAGCATTCAGTTTGTTCTGGCTGAAGGGGTTAAAGGGGTTCTCCGAGTTTTATATATTGATGACCTATCCTCAGGTCATCAATATCAGATTGACGGCGGGTCCGACACCCGGCACCCCCGCCGATCAGCTGTTTGAAAGGAGGCGTGCACCCGTACCAGCGCTGCCTTCTCTTCACTCTTTACATGCTGGCCGACACAGGGATAGTGGTGAGTAGGTGTAATTACACCTAACTGCCCCATTCATTTCTATGGGAAGGATTGCTCCCATACAAGTCTATAGAAGCGATTCTTCCCATAGAAATGAATGGGGCGGTGAGGTGTAATTACACCTACTCACCACTACCCTCGTTACGGCCAGCATGTAAACAGTGAAGAGGAGGCAGCGCTGATACGGCGCACGCCTCCTCTTCCAAACAGCTGATCGGTGGGGGTGCCAGGTGTCGGACCCCAGCCGATCTGATATTGATGACCTATCCTGAGGATAGGTCATCAATATATATAACTCGGAAAACCCCCTCTAATGTTTTATCTGAAAGAATCCAGGGAGAGTAGATAGCAGCAGTGCCAGTGCAGGGGGCGTGGCCAGCACAGTGATCTCTCGTCTCGTGTACAAGCTCTAATCTGCTGGTGCACGAATGCAAGATTAGCAGAGAGGCAAGGTAGCATCACAGGTCATGTGACACTCATCGAAACCTGACAAACAAGCAGCTTTAGAAGCAGAAAGTGTATGGAAAAGCTGTTGTATTTGACTAGTTAGAAACATACAAAGGACAAAAAAATAACTCGGACAACTTTAAAGGGGCACTACTATAAATTTACCATCTGTCTACCACCTATATCGATATTCTATGCAATTCCCCCCACCCCCATTTTGAAGTCACTCCATGTGTTCTACTTCCTGTCCTGGCTCTTTAACTTCCTCTTTCTATGGAATTGTAGCTCATCTCAGTCAGACCATTGACTGTGGCCAGAGAGAGAAGTGGAATGATTGACACCTTGATAAGTGCAATGCTTTTCTGTGGACATCTTTTATCTAGGTCTATAAGGAGAACAATAGAGTTATTGCTGTTATCCCGATTCTACTGATCTGCTATTATATTAACAAATAACGTCCTTCTCTCACAGCAGCAGTTTACTGACAAGGGGTCACCTATCTATATTGGAGTTTTATCTCTTTTATATTTAATTTTCAATAGTATAGTGCTACTGAAATAAAGAAAAAAAAAACTGTTAAAAATAGTCTTTTATGAATATTGAGTTTTAAAATACTCCTTTCTGCTGAAGTAGCCATTTTACTGTACTCCAAAACGGTGTTGAAAACATCAGCAACTCATCCTGTGAAAACCAAGGCCCCAGTGGCAGTCTGTGTCATTTCACAAACTTAGTATAAACCGATACTACAAGTGATTATAAGAAATATTGTAATATATCAAATTGGAGAAAATTGCCTCTTTTTCCACTCATCAGAATTAAATTTTCTCCCAAATTGATCACTCGCCCTCAGTGGACTGTCAGCTCACAGTTGGTGTACATTATACCATATGCGGCCAGTGTTAGTACTCCTAGATGCCCCCATTATGCTGCCCTTAGGCCCAAACCATGTTCTTTTGACCTCCATTTGGCGGTATCTAGCAGGGTTTGTCTTTTGTGTGTATTTTTACTACATGGAATAGTGTAGCAGACTGTACTGTTCCATCTAGGAAAACAAATGTAAACTGTACAGTATAGATACACAATACCACCAGCTAATAGCCAGAGTGACTGCTGTGTGCAGGATCGACAATAAGGTCCTGGTAGGTGTCACAGGTATCTGGAGCCATGCTGACTGCAGTGCATCCCACAGCTGCTGGAGGGTACGGGGGGGAAGATCCACAGAGAGAACATGACAAGGTGGTCCAACACCTGCTCAGTTGGGTTCAAGTCTATGCAATTAGGAGGCTAGGGCAGTACTTGGAAGTCTTGGTTATGCTCTTCTAGCCATGTTGCATTGTCTTGCTGGAAGATCCCATCCACCCCAGGGAATACGATCGCCATTTATGGGTGTACGTGATCTGCAAGAATGGATTCATACCCAGATCATCTGAGAGTACCTTCCACATGGATGATTCGGCCAGACGATAACGCTACCACCGCCAGCTTGTGTTCTTCCAGCAGTGGTTGCAGTATCTTCTCTGATGTTTCTCACCTGACATGCCAACGTCCATCCATTTGATTAAGCAGAAAAAAATGACTTCGTCAGCGAAGACAGCCCTTTACCGATCCGCGGAGGCCAAAATTTGATACTGCAGCGAAAATTGAAGCCTTTTCTGCTGATGCAGCTTCGTTAGCTGAGGTGCAGTGACCATCCGTCTGCTTCAGACCCCCATATGCAGTAGGGTTCGCTGAACTGTTTAGGACACGTTTGGTAGACCCCTGATTCATTCTGGTGGTGATCTGCTCCACTGTAGAGTGTCACTCCTTGTGCACCTTCATAGCCAAAGTTCACCCCTCACATAAGTGGCACATGGTGCTCCACAGTTTCCATGTTTGTTACCATGTGTCCACTTTCACCTCAGCAGCACAAGAACAGTTTCAGAAATGCCGCCACCCTTGGCCCGAAAGCCAATAATTAGCCCTTTTTGTAACTCTGATACCTTGCCCCTTTTACCCATGACAGCAGCGAGGGATATATGTGTAGACAGTCTATCACACACCCGCCAAGCCAGCTCACCACACGTGACGTCCTTCGTGAGCTACGTGATACCAATGTCGAAAGTAGGAAGTGGTAATAATAACGGGACTCAACTGTGTATTTTTAACATGGACTCTGTGCCATACGTACAGTACATGAGCCTGAGGTTTCTGTTGGGAAATCGTGGATGAACGCTGACTTATTGTGGAAAAAAACCATGCATGTTGCCCATAGAAATCTACCTGCCTCCATCCACCTGAAAAAAGCTGTAAAGTCTTGGCCACTAGGGGTCTCACTTCCACCTAATTTGCAGTCTGCTGCCTGTTGTCAAGTAACATCTGCCCCTAGTAACAGAGACATAGAAGACGGCTGAGAGGAAGTGGGGGCGTGCCAGAGCTAGCTGAGATCCTGAGCCTGATAAAAGAACTGCTTTTGAAGATCACTGTGGCGTCCAGCCGTTCAGTTAGGGCTCATGCACACGACCGTATGTATTTCACGGTCTGCAAATAATACGGATGACGTCCGTGTGCATTCCGTATATTGCAGAACAGTCCTATCCTTGTCCGTAATGTGGACTATAGGACATGTTCTAATTTTCTGTGGAATGGACGTACGGAAATGGAATGCACATGGAGTGACTTCTGGTTTTTAGCGGAAGGGACATGGAAAGAAAATATGTGTGCATGAGCCGTCCTATGTGTGATTTCTCTCTATCTGTTCTGTGAGCTTCAAAGCTGAAAACAAACATAGTGGGAAGTAAGGGAAAGGACGTCACAGCAGTACAGTGGGAGGGAATACACCCCCTGCTTCTGTGAGAAATGCATCTAGCTGTGCAGCTGAAGAGGGGTATGTACAAGTAATTAAGCTGAAAAAGATTTATTCCTTTACAGTTATGATTGTACTAAGAAGAAAAGCCATTCTGCAAACTTTTTTTAATTAATTTACAGTGATTTTTAGCATTTTTTTTTAACTTCCTTCTGAAGTTAGGTTCTGCCTCCTTCCCCCTCTGGCAGCTGACAATATAGCCCCTTCTTACTTCCCCTGCAGAAGGTCTTTTCTCAGCTATACTGCCATGTTACTACAGAGGCTGCTTATTTCTGACAAGAAGGGAAGCAGAAATCTTTTACTACTGGCTGCTCTGCAGTGAACAGGGGCCTGTAATGCAGAGACCTGACTGTGGGGAGCGTGACGGAGCATACGTGTCCAGCAGCTCAGTAAGTGGATGTGTCCATTGCTACCCTCTTTGAACACCAGGTGGTGCTTTACTAATGTGCGACAGTCCATGCCTAGGTTCATCGGACAGCTTCTGCTCTTATTCACATCATTACATCATTTTCTTTTTTTTTTTTTTTTTTATCTCTCTTGATACCTGGACAATCCCTTTACCTTTGCAGACCTTTACCGACACAGGAAGAAATGACTACTACCGCATGTATGGTACTTTTAGTAATTGCTGCCTGCATCTGTATGCCGTGAATTATCTGTAAAACTCATAAGGGCATCGCTCTCATCCCAACCCCCTGAGGGAGCCGTAAAGGCATCATTACTAAGTAATGCTGCACGGGTAAGCCGTATGTGCAGGCTGCCTTCATATCATTAAAGAGCCTAGGCGAAGGCATTGGGGGCTTAATTTAACGCAGGATCAGATGTAGGCCAGGCCTCCTGAGATATTCTACATCTTCGCGTACGACCCTCCCACAAGCGGACGCCGAGGAGATCCGTAACGTTCTGCTAAGTTGTGCAGAACAGAGCAATTAGCTACTTAGAGCGGAGGAATAAAGATGGAGCGCGCGGGGAAGTCGAAATCCAAGAGCGCAATCCCCATGTTCATCTTGGCCCGTATCCAATGCCCCCTATGACCCCCACTTTCCTGCGCAGGTTTTGGAACCCAGCCGCCATTTTTGTTTTTAAAAGGGCGAGAAGGGGCGGATGTAATGAATGGATTTTATTGTGTCATATTTCACAAACCCTTTTCTGACTGCTCGGGGACCGAATGGGAAAAAGCTTCCAGAGAAACTCCAGCCAAAAACAACACGGCGCTATTCCCCAGGCCCGCGTCTGCGCTGCTTTCTCGCTGGCTACGGCCCAGAGAAGGAATGCGGCCTGACAATTTCTGACTCTTGTTCATTCTTAATGCTCGAAAACCTCTCCCCTGCCAAGAAAAACACCGAAAAAGAGCCCTTCAGCAGATAATCACACATATTTACGAGCCTGCAGGTGGGAGGCGGACAATATTTCGGAAACATTTCCCTCCGATTTCATACTAAGGGCTGGAAAGAGGCTCATTTATTCTATAGATATGGAGTGAAATGCGCGGGCGGCTGCAGAAAAGGCTTAGAGGTTTTTGATGTTTTGGGGAAAAAAAAAAGATTACGTTACGATTAGATGAAATTGCAAATTTCTCCACCGAGAAATAAAAATATGAAATGACGGATCATTGATTTTTTTTTTTTTTTAAATCTCGTTATATCTGTGTCTGGTAAAGTTGGGTGACAACCAGTATGGCTGTTGTTATTGGGTTGTCACCCAGTTTTTGTTGGTTCCTGAATGGCAAATCTACATGAAAACTTAAAGGGGTCTACAGTTTCCAAACCAGCACCTGGATGTGAATACTTTTGCAATTGCCTGTAATTAAAAATTTAGTCTAGCCACTGTTTTTTTTTTTTTGTCCGTCTCACTGAGGTGGTCGCACACGCTCAGTTTAAATCTTCAACTGCCATCAGCCACATCTTCTGTGTCAGTTACAGGGAAAGAGCTACAGCAGAAAGGGCACATCCCCTGAGAAAAGACACACCCCTCAGCTGCCAGACGGAAATAAATCTAGCAGAGCAATGAATGTGGAGATCTCTGGATCCATGTGAGGTACAGGGCTGGTTCTAGCCTTGTTAGAAGGAGACTGACATGTACTATAGGATGTCTGATTTGGTATGGGGTTCTCGTGATCAGTGGGGGTCCCAGTGGTAGGACACCCACCGCTCTAATATTTATACCCATCATGTTTATAGGGGATAACTTTTGACAACCATCATAACCCTTTAACTGGACATCTCTGAACCCATGGGATTGTAGGATTATCATGGCAGTCATCTTTTTCAAGATCTCTGCTTGCTGTCAGCGTGTATGTACATACTTGCTTGATTGCCTTTGCTTCCTTGCAACTTACTAAGCACAGTGCCACCCATTCTTATAGTGGCTGTGCTTGGTATTGCAGCTCAGCCCCATTCACTTGTATGGCACTGAGCTGCCCCAGGCCATATGACTGATGTACAGTGACGTCACTGGTCTAGGATAAGCTGCGGCACTTACTGGAGCACCATGGTGTCTTCAGTCGGCAGGAGGATGGGTCACCAGTATAGAAGTCTCAGAAAACCCCTTTAGTAGAGTGAGGTCCTCTGCTCAGCAGCTCTTGGCCAGCAGAGTGGTCACAAAGAGTGTCTCTTGTTCAGGAGGACCTTCACTGACTGGTATTATACAGACAGCCTATTGGGCACTGTGTAATGCTTAATGTTCCCTGCGGTCGCGCTGGAGGGACACTGTACACGTGTTCCCACTCAGGAGTCCTAGCAGGAGGCACGCTGTGATAAACATGCCTTTCAGGAATTTAGGAAGTTTATGGCAGGAACTGTAATGATGAGCACATCTTTTCTTCCCTCTGTTACTCCTCCTAGAAATTCATGAATAAATTGAATACTGGGTCTTACCCGTTGGAGTCTGTCACTGACCAATGAGAGCAGACAGGATCAGACTTTGTGGTGTCACACCCCTTTGACAACTGGAAGGTTAACATCAAGTTGTCCATTCATTCATTTGCAGAAGGAATAGTTGAGGAACCTTCATAGTACAGGCGGCTTTTAATGGTCATATTTAAGTATTTACTAAAACTAACCTGTCAGGGGTGAACCATGGCTGATTTGAGAGGTGGAAACCCAACATCTGCTGAAGTGCCTCTATCAACAGCACCATCAAGGATGCCTCACATAGCAATGGCGTTAAATGATATAATTCTGGATGCCCACAGCCTCCACTAGAGGGCACTCACTGCACACACAGAGTCAATGGGAACAATATAATTACTGTACATAGCAGCAAGGCGTTAATAGAGGGTGAATTGCTCAATTCCACCACCCAGGTCCAGGATTTGTGGAGAGCGGTTATCTCTCACGCTGGACGACCCAACACAATGCAAACTGTCTAATGCTTCATTTCCCCTGTGGAGGCGCTGCAGTGGGATTGAATACTTGCTTCTGCCACAGATTACATCTGATTGCTGGGGTCACAGTAGCAAAACAGCGCGTTATCGCCTCATTTTCGGAGACATCCTTCCGTCAATGAATTGTATAAGGGAACAACCATCGAAGCCAATGTAGACCCTGCATCGCAGTGTACGGAAATGCACCCGCGGAGGACCTTACATTGTAGGGAACGCTATCCCGCTATTTCTTGGCAAAGCTTAAACATGACATTGCCCAGACCCCGTCCCAACTCCGAGTAACATGGGTGAATTAACATGACTGAATTACGTTCTCCGGGAGAGGGGGGCTGGGGGGTGTAGGATGCATTTGAAAAATGAACGTTCTTGGCAAAAACCTGGGAAATGCACTAATTCATTTTCCACATTGTGACCTTTAAGAAGAAGGCAAGGGAAAAAAATAGAAGACTGTGGGAATAGTGGGAAGTGCAGCTCGCCCCTGGCTGCGGGGACCACAACAAGAGGGGAAATTAAGCGTGACATTCCGTAACACGTCTATGAGCCTGCTGCTCCTGCGCTACGGAAAGAGCCTGGGCTCTTAAAGGCACAGTACTGCCCTACCGCTCATCAATTCCAGTCTTTATCTATACGAGGAAATAGTAAAACATAGCACCTTCCATCATTAGAAAGAGTTAAATACTATGGGGGTCATTTATCAAACTGGTGTAAAGTAGAACTGGCTTAGTTGCCCATAGCAGCCAATCAGATTCCACCTTTCATTTTTCACAGCTCCTTTGGAAAATAAAAGGTGGAATCTGATTGGTTTCTATGGGCAACTAAGCCAGTTCTACTTTACACCAGTTTGATAAGTCTCCCCCTATGTCCATAACATTATGCATCTATATTAGAGGTATATGCCTTTATACAGGCCTATACATCTCCATGGTAACAGACTACAAACAAACCCTGTGTAGTCTGATCCTGCAGTCATAGGCTAGGTTCAAATCTTCATATGGTAAATCCAGTAGTCGCTTCCGGCAGAGTTACAGTATCTGGCATATCCAGACATTGACGGGCAATCATTCATGATAATGGAATCCGGTGGGTTTCTGCTGGAAAAATACTCCAACATGCAGTTGTCACACCCCCACAATTCTTGCACAACCCCTTTAAAATGACCAATCCAATGATACCATGAAGATTGTCAGTCACAATGACTGATGGGTTGTTGCAGTTTTTACACAAACAGCGCCTCCTTTGTCCAGTGGCTGCATCCAGTATT
The DNA here is from genome assembly GCA_900303285.1 of Rhinella marina. Classification (NCBI taxonomy): domain Eukaryota; kingdom Metazoa; phylum Chordata; class Amphibia; order Anura; family Bufonidae; genus Rhinella; species Rhinella marina. The sequence goes on along the minus strand of ONZH01011397.1, from coordinate 18,061 downwards.
GCACTCAGTATCCAGTATTGTAGTCAGTCCTATTCAAGTTAATAGAGTTGCGCTGTATTACCAGACACAGCCTATGAACAAGAGGGGTGCTGTTTGGGAAGAAAGCTCTAATGGCCCAAAACCTTTGCAACATCGGTTCCCTTGGTGCTACTACCGCTACTCCGGCTTCTCGTCAGGGTTTAACACTGTGTGGAGATACTCATCATCTTTATACTGTGCAACGTGCGCTTTATTACCCTGAAATGATACCAAGCCCCACAACAAACTGTTGAAAGGGCCCTCTCAGATCACTGCACTACATGCATAAGCATAGTCAATGTAGAATCGTTATATACATGTACTCATGGACACATGTACTCATGCGGGGGGTTGTAGTTTCAGGGTATTATCAGGGGAGATATAGAAAAGTAGAATTGGCTTAGTTGTCCATAGCAACCAATCAGATTCCACCTTTCATTTCTCAGAGCTCCTCTGGAAAATGAAAGGCTCAATCTGATTGGTTGCTGTGGGTAACTAAGCCAGCGTCCCTATTCTACAGTGCATCATGGCGCTCGTCGCCATAGTAACATATGACTTTCCTTCCCTAGTTCTCCTGCCTCTGTGAGGCAGTGATGTAGGGGGTTGTGTGCCCAGCTTGATATAATCCATATCTGCTCCCGCGGCAGCTTGATATACACCATGTCCACTTCCTGGCATGCCTGAGCTAGGGCGCTGGTGCTCCATGTAATTGAAGCCTTGCAGGTGTTCTCTCCGGTATCTGCCCCTCACATCACACGTGTGGAATGCCTGTCCCCAGCCACCCATTTGTATCCTGATATACCCACATCTTTCCTACCACTGGTTTTCTTTCTTAAAGAGCTCTCCCTCCCCTGGAATAAGGATGTGCTTCATTTCTTCCCACTGCAAGGACCGGGACTGCTAGCAATCCTAAACCTCTAACAGATATACTATGACTGTCATGGCCTTAAAGGGAATGTCATCAAATCCATCCTATGGACACTCTTGCTCTCATATCGCTTTTTAATTCTATGCAAATTAGTCCCTTGGTGCAACAAGATGTTGTTGTTGCACCTTGTTGCACCACTCACCCTCTACATGCCCCACCCCCCACCTCTTTGACTGACTGGGTCAGGCTCATACTTAATATTCACGCCTGGCCCTGAAGTCTCGCATCAGCACGATCGACGCCATGTTTGGCACGAGCTCACCAGCATCCTCCCTGTACTGAGCATGTGCCAATCACAGTATAAGTCTACACGCCTGGCCCTGTCAGTCAGAGAAGTGGGGGTGTGGCATGTAGAGAGTGAGCGGTGCAATGGCAAGGCCATTGTTGCACCCAGCGACTAATTTACATATAATTTAAAAGCTGCTTTCTCTGCAATAAGGCCACGGAGCAACATGGGGGCAAAAACGTCAGATTTAGCAGGCAAGGGCTCATCGGAAATGTAAGGATGGATTTGATGACAGATTTCCTTTAAAGGGTGTGTCTTTTTTTTTGTCATCTTTTGGAAAATTATATATTTCAGTATTTCTCAATTGACCGCCATTTTTTAAAAAAAATTTGTATTTTGCAGAGAAATGACCTTTTTTTTTAAAAAAAAATCTTTGAATCCTGTAAGTCTCCCATGGATAGTGACGCTATACACGTGTACTTTGTATTACGTCGCTATAACGCGTTATACGTGTATCATCCCTTTAAAGGGGTATTTCCATCTTGGAAATTTCATGGCATATCGCTAATGTCAGATAGGTGTGGGTCCCGCCTCTAGGACACGCTCCTATCTTCAGAACAGCCCCCCCAAGTGAACAGATAGCGCACCATGCATGCGCAGCCACCCTATGTTCACCGCTGTGGCGCAGTCCCTTGTGCGAATGGACTGGTGGTCGTGCTTGCACGGTACTTGCTCCTCTATTTTTTTAACTCCCATAGCAATTTATGGATAGCATGCGCAGTATACTCTCCATCAATTAGTGGGACCGGTTCTCTAGATAGAAGCTGGTCCCATAGGTGGGACCTGCACCTATCTGACATTCATGGCATATACAGCAACAGGCCATCTATTCTTGTGACCCTATGTTATGCCATTCCTCTATTACTCCTACTAGAAGTTGGAATGAATTACTAGCAGTTTGCAGTGAAGGTCCAGCTGGGTGTTACCAGTTGTGGGCGTGCCCCTGCACAGTCTGTCATCAGCAGCACTGATCGGACAGTCCTAGTAGAAAGGATATCACATGTAGAAAATCTGCAGATAAAAAGTCATATAACCATAGGTTTTCATGTATCTACATGCACACAAATGGTGGTCACCAAGTCAGGGAGTAAAGTGGTCGCTAGGCAACCTGAAATTAGAAGCCTGGTAAACAAACTATATGGAGTATAGAAAAGTTAAGCGTGGATTAGACCAAGTGGTATAAGTCATTCGGCAGGAGTCCTTGTCATGGGGGAACATTCTTGCTCAGTTACATATGGGGGGGGGGGGGGAATATTTGGCAGATCTGTTGTCCAGCACAGATGTTTAATTTTTTTTCTTAAGTAATAATCATCTTTTTATTTGGAAAATCATTTTCAGCTGCGTCTTCTCATCGTCTGACAGGAAGGAGCAGGTTTTCGTCCCTCTTTCAGTCGTAATATTTTATTTGTGGTTTCTGGTCCTTCTGCTGCCAAAATATGTCCCCAGATCAGGTCCTGGTCCTACAGCTTCCTTCTCTAGTCTGCCTGAGCTGAAAGGCGTAAATGGATGGTAGCGCCCGTCCAGTGCCATAATGAGGGCGCTCTTCTATGGGGCCTCGTGTCTTCAAGGCTCCTTCATGACACTTCCATGTGGATGGTGGTTCTGGGCCCCCTTACACCAAGGGTGGATATGTAATCTACACGACCAGGCTGATTCCCGGTGGGCCACTACAGCAAAATTTTAGTTGGCATTTAAGCTTCGCACCTGGGAACATCCAAACCCACCAGGGAACGCCCATTACTGGGCAAGGCTTACATACGCCCTGCTCATTTTCAGGCCAGGGCACCTCAAATTTCCCAGGGCTGGTGCCCCCTTACTGTTTTTCATTTTACAATGCAGTTCCTGGCCACTGGGCTTCCCAGGGAACTACAGTATACATCCATATGCCTTGAGCTCCCCCTAGTGGTAGATGCAGACAAGTCGTATATTATTTCTTAACTCAATTAGTAAAGTGGCCCCTCCAATGCCTCTCCTGGCCACCTGGTACTCAGAGAACTACAGTATGGCTCTATTTACTTGTACAGAAGCAACACAGTAAAGGGGATGGCACGGGGGCCGCTAGATTTTCAATTTGTGAGGTCCTAGCGATGTACCATCACTTTATAAGAATATAATAACCCTGTAGGTGGTTCATTTCTGCTGCCACTAGAGGGAGCTCACCGCATAAGCATTTATCATTGAGTTCAGTGAGAGCTGTTTACATCCCTATGCCTTGAGCTCCCCCTAGTGGTAAATGCAGACAAGTAGTATATTATTTTTTAACTAAATTACCAAAGTGGCCCCTTAATTTTCAGGATCATTGGGGTCCTAGCGATGTACCATCACTTTATAAGAACGGAATAACCCTGTAGGTGAATAATTGCTGCTGCTACTAGAGGGAGCTCAACGCAGAAGCATTTATTATTCAGTTCAGTGAGAGCTGTATACATCCCTATGCCTTGAGCGCCCCCTAGTGGTAAATGCAGACAAGTGGTATATTATTTTTTAACTAAATTAGCCCCATGGCCCCATCATTTTGAGGATCGGTGTGGTCCTAGCAATGTACCATCACTTTATAAGAATAAAATAACCCATTAGGTGGATAATTTCAGCTACCACTAGAGGGAGCTCACCTCAGAAGCATCAGAGAGCTGCACACGTTCCATTGCCTTGTGCTCCTCCTAGTGGTAGATGCAAAAATGTAGTATATTATTTTTAACTAAATGAAGGTAAATGAGACTTGGATTCTACAGGAGCTCTATAAACTTTCCTGTCGTAGGTCACCTCCATTAACCCCTTCACTGTCCTAAACTGTCTGGAATATAAGATTTAACCTTTAAATGACCGTATAGAAAGCTGGTAAAGTAAGTATACAGTAACAGGGGCCAGCATTTCAGATCCTGGGAATAGCATAGCCCTGCCAGACATAATAATTGTCGGTATGTGCCACTAATTACAGTGAAGGAGAACATACAAACACTACACAAATAGTAGCCTGCCGGGAATCAGTCCCATGCAAGGAAGCAGCGCTAATCTCTGTGTTACAGGGCTGCACATGATGTCATATAGAAGAAGGAAACAATTAAGCGCGTTCCCTCACTGCTCGCTCTGTCCAATCTGTGACAGTGTCCACATGCTTGCTGCTTTATATACTTTCCGCAGTTTGACCTTTGGATTGTCTTTTGGGATCCTGTCTGACAATAGAAATGTGCAGCGTGTGGTTATGGAGGGGTTTTTAGGGTTTTATTGTAAATGTATCCTGTAGCTGAGATATCATTAGATGTGACTTCACCATAGACTTCATACTATCCAACAAGGAACGGATGCTAAGTTACAAGATGTCTTCCTGTTGGGATATTAGACAATCATTAGTAACCTCAATGGTGGAGATGCCAGGGTTACATCAGTGACCAAGGTGGTGATTTTAGGAGAGCAATGGGCATGTCAATTAGCAAAGGTACTTAAAGGGAACCCGTCATCAATTTTATGGTGACCTCACTGAGGGCAACATAAAATAGGGACAGAAATGCTTATTTCAGCGGTGTGTCATTTATGAGCTAAATGTAAGTGGTTGCCAGGAACCAGCATCATAATCATTGCAGCTCAGGACTTGAAAAGAGTCAAATCTACCTGAGAAGAGTCATGGTTATTCATAATCTCCTGCTCTCCCCGCCCATCTGCTGATGATTGGCAGTTCTCTCCTAGAGAGAAAAGGAGAAAACTAGGTAGAAGACTGTCAGTCATCAGCAGGTGGGCAGGGAGGGCATAAATTCATGAATAACCAGGACTTTTCCAGGCCCAGTCTGCAATGATTGTGGTGTTGGTTCTCGACAACCACTTATTTTTAACTCATAAATGACAGACCGCTGAAATCAACTCACCTGTCTCTACTTTATTCTGCCGTTAGTATGGGCAGCATAAAGTTGATGACAGGTTCCCTTTAAAGGGAGTTTCCACTTTTAAATATACAACATGCCTGCCATTCTTGCTCAGCGTCCAATCCCAAAGCTAGGTGGGGGATTTAAAGGGGTTGGTCCATGTCACACATTGGTGACATATGGCTAGGATATACCACCAATGTCAGACAGATATCTCTAGAACCTTGGCCCCCAAGGTGAAGAAGAGCACACCTTACATGTGCAGCATGCTCTCCATTCACCTCTATGGGAGTTCTGAAAAGAGCCAACATTCCCCGCCCCCCGCATTCACCCCTAGAGAAGCCTCAGCTATTTTCAGCACTCTCATAGAAGTGAATGGTTGGTGGCTGCTCTTGGATGGTACACCCTTGTTCACTTTAGGATCCCTGTTCTATCTGACGTGGTGGCATCTCCTAGTGATATGCCACCAATGTGTGAGATGGGCCAACCTCTTTAACCCCTTGAGGACAGAGCCCATTTTGGCCTTAATGTCTGGGCCAAATTTTTGAATTCTGACATGTGTCACTTTATGTGGTAATAACTTTGGAACGCTTTTACTTATCCAGGCCATTCTGAGATTGTTTTCTCGTGACACATTGTACTTCATGACAGTCATAAATTTGAGTCAATATATTTCACCCTTATTTATGAAAAAATCCCAAATTTACCAAAAATTCTGAAAAATTTCCAAATTTCCAAATTTCAATTTCTCTACTTTCAAAATACACCGTAATACCTCCAAAAATACTTCTTATTTTATATTCCCCATATGTCTACTTTATGTTGGCATCATTTTGTAAACGTCATTTTACTTTTTTAGGACGTTAGGAGGCTTAGAAGTTTAAAAGCCATTTTTCAAATTTTCACCAAATTTTCCAAAACCATTTTTTTTTAGCACCAATGCAGATATAAAGTGATTTTGAGGGGCTTACATAATGAAACCCACCATAAATGACCCCATTTTAGAAACTACACCCCTCAAATTATAAAAAAACTGTTGTTACAAACTTTGTTAACCCTTGAGGTGTTCCACAAGAATTAATGGAAAATGGAGGTGAAATTTCAAAATTTCACTTTTTTCGTAGATTATTCATGTTAATATTTTTTTTCTTGCAACATAGCAAGGGTTAACAGCAAACTAAACCTCAATTTACATTGCTCTGATTCTGCAGTTTACAGAAATACCCCATATGTGGTGGTAAACGTCTCTATGGGTTTGTGGCAGTGGTCAGAAGGAAAGGAGCGCCATACGGATTTTTGAGGCAAAATTTGCTAGAATAGTTTTTAGGCACCATTTTGTAATTGAGAGACCCTGACGCACCCCTACAGTGGAAACCCTCATAAAGTGACCCCATTTTTGAAACTACACCCTTCAAAGAATATATTAAGGGGGGTACTGACCACTTTGACCCCCTAAGCATTTTACGGAATTTGGAAACACTTGGCTGTGAAAATGAAAAATTTTTTTCTTCCAATAAAATGTTGCTTTAGCCCCAATTTTTTTTATTTGCATAAGGGGTAACAGGAGAAAAGCCACCCCATAATTTGTTACCCATTTTCTCCTGAATACGGCAACACCCCATATGTTGTGGTAAACTGCTGTGGGGGTACATGGCAGGACTCAGAACAGAAGGAGCGCCATATGGATTTTACAACACAGATTTTGATGGAGTGGTTTGCGGGAGCCATTGATTTTTATTTTTTTGAGCTATTGTCTTATGTGGGGGCTCATTTTTTGCAGGATGAGGTGAGGTTTTCATTGGTACCATTTTGGGGTAAATACGCCTTTTTGATCGCCTGCTATTACACTTTTTGTGAGGGAAGAGGGAAAAAAATGGCTATTTTGGCATAGTTTTTTTAAAAAATTTTTTACAGCATTCGCCTGGGGGGCCATCTCATGTAATATTTTTATAGAGCAGGTTGTTACGGACGCAGCGATACCCAATATGTCCAACTTTTTTATTGTTGGAAAGTTTTACACATTAGATGGATTTTTGAACAGAATAAAATATTTTTTTTGTGTTGCCATTTTCAGAGAGCCATATTTTTTTCAGTTTCGGGCGATTGTCTCAGGTAGGGTACAGTTTTTGCGGGACAAGATGACGGTTGAATTGATACCATTTTTGGTGTAATTACGCCTTTTTGATCGCCTGCTATTACACTTTTTGTGAGGGAAGAGGGGAAAAAATGGCTATTTTGGCATCGTTTTTAAAAAAAAAAATTTACAGCATTCGCCTGGGGGGCCATCTCATGTAATATTGTTATAGAGCAGGTTGTTACGGACGCAGCGATACCCAATATGTCCAACTTTTTTATTGTTGGAAAGTTTTACACATTAGATGCATTTTTGAACAGAATAAAATATTTTTTTTGTGTTGCCATTTTCAGAGAGCCATATTTTTTTCAGTTTTCAGGCGATTGTCTCAGGTAGGGTACAGTTTTTGCGGGACAAGATGACGGTTGAATTGATACCATTTTGGGGTAATTACGCCTTTTTGATCGCCTGCTATTACACTTTTTGTGAGGGAAGAGGGGAAAAAATGGCTATTTTGGCATCGTTTTTAAAAAAAAAAATTTACAGCATTCGCCTGGGGGGCCATCTCATGTAATATTGTTATAGAGCAGGTTGTTACGGACGCAGCGATACCCAATATGTCCAACTTTTTTATTGTTGGAAAGTTTTACACATTAGATGGATTTTTGAACAGAATAAAATATTTTTTTTTGTGTTGCCATTTTCAGAGAGCCATATTTTTTTCAGTTTTCGGGCGATTGTCTCAGGTAGGGTACAGTTTTTGCGGGACAAGATGACGGTTGAATTGATACCATTTTGGGGTAATTACGCCTTTTTGATCGCCTGCTATTACACTTTTTGTGAGGGAAGAGGGGAAAAAATGGCTATTTTGGCATCGTTTTTAAAAAAAAAATTTACAGCATTCGCCTGGGGGGCCATCTCATGTAATATTGTTATAGAGCAGGTTGTTACGGACGCAGCGATACCCAATATGTCCAACTTTTTTATTGTTGGAAAGTTTTACACATTAGATGCATTTTTGAACAGAATAAAATATTTTTTTTGTGTTGCCATTTTCAGAGAGCCATATTTTTTTCAGTTTTCAGGCGATTGTCTCAGGTAGGGTACAGTTTTTGCGGGACAAGATGACGGTTGAATTGATACCATTTTGGGGTAATTACGCCTTTTTGATCGCCTGCTATTACACTTTTTGTGAGGGAAGAGGGGAAAAAATGGCTATTTTGGCATCGTTTTTAAAAAAAAAAAATTTACAGCATTCGCCTGGGGGGCCATCTCATGTAATATTGTTATAGAGCAGGTTGTTACGGACGCAGCGATACCCAATATGTCCAACTTTTTTATTGTTGGAAAGTTTTACACATTAGATGCATTTTTGAACAGAATAAAATATTTTTTTGTGTTGCCATTTTCAGAGAGCCATATTTTTTTCAGTTTTCAGGCGATTGTCTCAGGTAGGGTACAGTTTTTGCGGGACAAGATGACGGTTGAATTGATACCATTTTGGGGTAATTACGCCTTTTTGATCGCCTGCTATTACACTTTTTGTGAGGGAAGAGGGGAAAAAATGGCTATTTTGGCATCGTTTTTAAAAAAAAAATTTACAGCATTCGCCTGGGGGGCCATCTCATGTAATATTGTTATAGAGCAGGTTGTTACGGACGCAGCGATACCCAATATGTCCAACTTTTTTATTGTTGGAAAGTTTTACACATTAGATGGATTTTTGAACAGAATAAAATATTTTTTTTGTGTTGCCATTTTCAGAGAGCCATATTTTTTTCAGTTTTCAGGCGATTGTCTCAGGTAGGGTACAGTTTTTGCGGGACAAGATGACGGTTGAATTGATACCATTTTGGGGTAATTACGCCTTTTTGATCGCCTGCTATTACACTTTTTGTGAGGGAAGAGGGGAAAAAATGGCTATTTTGGCATAGTTTTTTTTAAAAAAATTTTACAGCATTCGCCTGGGGGGCCATCTCATGTAATATTTTTATAGAGCGGGTTGTTACGGATGTGGCGATACCTAACATGTTCATGTATTGTGTGTTTTTTTATTTTTAATCAATTTTTTAAACTTTTTTTTTAACTTTTTTTTTTCCCACTTTCTGGACTCAGATCCACTTGGTTCTTCAAGAACCAGTGGGTCTGGTATTTTACAATACACTGCAGTACACTGTATAGTGTACTGCAGTGTATTTTCTTATAGCCTGTTCAAGCTCCTGCCTTTAGCAGGAGCTTGAACAGGCTTTCATGGCAAGCCAGACCAAAGCGTCTGGTTGCCATGGTAACCATCGGGACGCTGCCACAGCAGAGCAGCGTCCCGATGGAAGGGAGAGGGAGCTTCCTCCCTCTCATCTGCCCACACCATCGGCGCTGCCAGCGCACCGCAGCGCCGATGGGAGAGGGAGGGAGCGCTCCCTCCCTGTTAACCCCTTCCATACAGCGGTCCCTACGGACCGCCGGCATGGAAGGGGTTAAACTGCTGACATCGGTGCCAGCACCGATGTCAGCAGTTTCAAGCAGAGTATCAGCTGTATGCTGATACTCTGCTTGAATAACGCTGGGCCAGAAAAATTATTGCGGGCGGCACTTGCGGCAGCCGCCCGCACATTGGAAGTCTCCCCCCCGCCGCCCATCTGCCCACAGCCCATCTGCCCACAGCCAATCAGGGGGGCGGGGGGGACACCCTGACCCCCCCCTAACCCCTGACACTCGGCGGGGATTCGCTACAATAGCGCTATCCCCGCCGAGTACACGGAGCCTGCTGTGAATGGCTGGTCTGAATAGACCAGCCATTCACAGCGATCGCCATTATGGGGGGTGCACGGCACCCCCCGAGGCCTTCACTACGGATGGCTGGCTGTGTCTAACAGCCGCCATCAAAGCATGTTAACCCCGCTGCACTGAGCAGCGGGGGTTAACATGCATGACGTACCGGTACGCCCTGTTGCGCGAAGTACCTCGCGCCCATGACGTACCGGTACGTCCATTGTCGCCAAGGGGTTAAAGGGGTTTTCCGAGTTATGAAAAAAAATATATAGCACCGTAAATCTGATGGGCAGCAATATATAACTAAGTTAAGCAAGTTTTAGGCAAAAAAAATCCATATTTCCTAATTTCCCTGGTTCCCTTCTGGTCTTTGTTTACATGCAATAACAACAATCTCAGCCCCTCCCCCTTCTCCCCCCCTCTCTGCAAAGGGAATGAATACAAGTGCTGAGTGACATGTCTGCCTGCTGGAATACTCAGCAGCATGTTGTATGTGTAGGACTACAAGTCCCAGCTGTACAATGACACTGCTGATACACACAGGAAATTCTCCCTACCTGTTCTTGTACAATACAATTCCTCTATAGCTCCTTGCCCAGCATTTGTCTCCTCTCACTGCTGCAGCTACTATTTGTTGTAAAGCCTTGAGCCCTCAGTGTGTTCTGGCTGAAGGGGTTAATGTTTTATCTGAACGAAACCAGGGAGAGCAGATAGCAGGAGCCGGCAAAGAAAGGGGGCGTGGCCAGTGACGTCTCGTGTACAGACTGTTATCTGATCTCTGAGGCTTGTGAACGAAACATCACAGACCAGGGAGATAAGGTGACATCACAGGTCATGTGACCCTCAGTCAACTCTGAGAAACCAGCAGCTTTAGAAACACAAAGTATATGGGAAAGTTGTTATACCTGACAAGTTAGAAACATATAAAGAACAAAAAAATAACTCGGACAACCCCTTTAAGACCACAACTCATGTAATTGCCTGTGATTTTGTTGTATCCTGTGCTAACTTTGTGCTATTCACTATTACTGCATTTGAACTCCTAGTAATTTGACTGTGGCCTGTCTTCTGGACTAACCCCTTGCCTGCTGATATTTGGCTTCTACTGATTCTAACGATTCTTCTGATAACCCCTTGCCCATTGTTTTGGCATTATCTGTCTCTCCTGGTTTAGGTCCTGCTTATCTACTACTCTTTACACCCCCGGTCATTCTGGAACGTCTGCTTTTAACAAGCTTGCCCCAGTTTTCTGCTACCTTACTTTGCAGACATAACCTGGGTCCCTAGCAGCCAAGTCCATCTGGGCTCGTAGCTGTCTGGTGAGGAACCTAGAGGTAGCCTAGTATTATCTTACAAGTATAATCTTCTTCACTTTCCAGCAGCTTGTAGTCCACCTCTATGTCCATCTGCAGAATCCTTGTAAGTTTAAAAACCTCCTCAGTTATCAAAAAATCCATCTAGTGTAAAATAATAACTGAAAATCATGAGACAGAGGGGAGGAGAGTGATGCAGCTGCAGTACCTCTCTTTTCCTAGTGTGTGCTGTGAGAAGGGAGGGGGAGCAGTGAATGGACACTGAATTGTTAGGATATGCCATCACATTGTGTTCAATGGGGGTCTGACTTTTAGGACCCCCATTGATGGTGAGAATGAAGGGGCCACATCACTAATTCGTGCCGCTTCCCTTTCCCTAACAAATGATCAAAAATAAGAAAATGAGACCTACAAGTTCGCAGGGAGCTAAGCTGCTGTGTGGCACTTCAGATCATGCTGTGATTTCCTGCTCAGAGAGAGGGAGAGAGAGCTGCATCATTCAATGTTTGGGTACAGAGCTGTTCATATGATTGTTTGAGAAAATGTGATTGAAATGAAATGTAAAAATGGATAAAGCTGCATGAAGCTGGGCATTTCCCAACCACATTGGGTAGAGGTGGATTTTTCCACATCTCCTGAGTAGAGATGTACTTGGCAGTAACCAGTAACCTTTGGAGGATCTAGACCTTTCGAGAAGCAGCAAGTATAAATAGATGAATTTATATTTATTAACTGGTTTTAATATAATATATGAGATATAAAAGTAATGATTCTGCATCAATCTACCTTTAACATAGACAGGCATAGAAACACTTGATAAGGTTTAATGTATTTTCGGATTGGGCTGCTGTTTTTTCCGTTCAGTATCTATTTATTACCTGCAGATGGCAGTGTTGCAGAAGCTATTTATTAGGAGGCTTACTTTACATCTTTAGTACATATCTCTCATGTTAGGCTCTGTCCACGTCAAGTTTCAGGTTCGCCATGTATGCCTCGAAAATCTCCCGATTTTTGCAACTTATATCAGTAAAAAAAAGAAGTACTGATGTATATACCTGACTGGCAGATGTCCCTTGGGCTCATAAGAACTGCTGTGCTGTGGAATTATTTCCTGGTGTATTATTACTGAAAAAAAAACTAAGGATAGGTTATCATCTATATTACTGAAAAATCTAAGGATAGGACATCAATGTATCTTCCTACAAAATCTAAGGAAAGGCCATCATGTATATTCTAAGAAATCTAAGAATCGTCCATCATGAATATTCTTGGAAGATCTAAGGATAGGTTGTCAATGTATATTCCTGAAAAATCTAATGACAGGCCATGATGTGTATTCCTAAAAAAATCTAAGGGTAGGCCTTCAGTGTATATTCAGGAAAAAACTAAGGGTAGGTCATCATTTATATTACTGAAAAACCCAAGTATAGGCCATCATATATATTCCTGAAAATTTTATGGATAGGCTATCAATTTATATTCCAGAAAAATCTATGGATAGGCCATCAATTTATATTCCTGAAAAATCTATAAATAGTCCATCAATATATATTCCTGAAAAATCTAAGGATAGGCCATCAATATATATTCCTAAAAAAATCTAAGGCTAGGCCATCCTGTATATTCCTGAAAAATGTAAGGATAGGCCATCAATATGTATTCCTGAAAAATCTAAGGATAGGCCATCAATATATATTCCTGAAAAATCTAAGGATAGGCCATCAATATATATTCCTGAAAAATCTAAGGATAGGCCATCAATGTATATTCCTGAAAAATCTAAGGATAGGCCATCAATGTGTATTCCTGAAAAATCTAAGGATAGGCCATCAATGTGTATTCCTGAAAAATCTAAGGATAGGCCATCAATGTGTATTCCTGAAAAATCTAAGGATAGGCCATCAATGTGTATTCCTGAAAAATCTAAGGGTAGGCCTTCAGCGTATATTCCTGAAAAAACTAAGGGTAGGTCATCATGTATATTACTGAAAAACCAACCTAAGTATAGGCCATCAATGTCCATTCCTGAAAAATCTATGGATAGGCCATCAATTTATATTCCTGAAAATTCTATGGATAGGCCATCAATGTATACGCCTTAAAAATCTAATTATTGGCCACCGTATATTCCTAAAAAAATCTAAGGATAGGCCATCGTGTATATTCCTGAAAAATCTAAGGATAGGCCATCAATGTATATTATTGAAAAATCTAAGGGTAGGTCATTGTGTATATTCCTGAAAAATCTAAAAATAGGCCATCAATGTGTATTCCTGACAAATGTAAGCATAGGCCATCATTGTATATGCCTGAAAAATCTAAGGATAGGCCAGCAATGTCCATTCCTGAAAAATCTAATGATAGGCCATTGTGTATATTCTTGAAAAAACTAAGGGTAGGCCATCATGTATATTACTAAAAAATCTAAGTATAGGCCATCAATGTATATTCCTGAAAAACCTAATAATAGGCCATCGCGTATATTCCTGAAAAATCTAAGGATAGGCCATCATTGTATATTCCTGACAAATCTAAGGATAGGCCATCAATGTATATTCCTGACAAATGTAAGGATAGGCCATCAATGTATATTCCTGACAAATCTAAGGATAGACCATCAATGTATATTCTTAAAAATCTAAGGAAAGGCCATCATGTATATTCCTGAAAAAATTTAGGATAGGCCATCAATGTGTATTCCTGAAAAATCTATGGATAGGTCAACTTGTATATTCCTGAAAAATCTAAAGATAGGACATCAATGTATATTCCTGAAATATGTCAGGATAGCAAATCGATAATACAGTGAGTATATTACAGAAAATCTATGGATAGGCCATCAATGTATCTTCCTATAAAGCAATTTAAACTATATTCAGAATTCTGCTGACTCCCTCTTCCTCAGTGCATTGTGGGAACTCAAATAATTTAACCCCTTTGACACTGATTTTCATACACAATGCTTTAAATGTGTGGTAAAAAATGTTGCGGTGGTGATAATACCAAGAATTAATTCCTTTAGGTCTGCAATCACCAACATCAGGACTTGTAATTCCAGTTAGTACCTGAGGGTGGCGATGAACCCCTGAGAAGTGTTTGTCACAGGCTGGTGACTGGTCAGTGGTATATAATTTTATATCATGTCCATGATTGTCAGGAATACGGACTGATCAGAGCTGACGGATCTTACACCTTTACCTTTAGCCTGATATTTAGTTGTATTTTGAGTCTAGGTTGGTCTTCTCCAACCTGAAGGGGCGCCATGATGGCCTTGTGACCACCACAAATATTAACCATATAGTGGCAGAGGATAGATCATGTGTAGAGCGGTAATAAAACCATGTATGGTGCTGGTATCTGGTTACTGTATGGTGGTATTATTGAGCACTGTATGGTGGTGTTATGGAGCACTGTATATTGGTATTATGAAGCACTGTATGGTGCTGATATCTAGTTACTGTATGGTGGTATTATGGAGCACTGTATAGTGGTATTATGGAGCACTGTATGGTGGTATTATAGAGCATTGTATTGTAGTATTATGGAGAACTGTATATTAGTATTATTGAGAACTGTATGATGGTATTATGGAGCATTGTATGGTGGTATTATGAAGCACTGTATGGTGCTGATATCTAGTTACTGTATGGTGGTATTATAGAGCACTGTATGGTGGTATTATGCAGCACTGTATGGTAGTATTATGGAGCACTGTATATTAGTATTATTAAGCACTGTATGGTAGTATTATGTAGCACAGTATGGTGGTATTATGGAGCACTGTATGGCAGTATTATGGAGCACGGTATGGTAGTATTATTAAACACGGTATGGTGGTATTATGGAGCACAGTATGGTGGTATTATTGAGCACTGTATGGTGGTATTATACAGCAATGTATGATGGTATTATGGAGTACTATATGATGATATTATTGAGCAATGTATGGAGGTATTATTGAGCACTGTATGGTGGTATTATAGAACAATGTATGGAGGTATTATGGAACACTGTATGGTAGTATTAATGAGCACTGTATAGTGGTATTATGTAGCACTGTATGGTGGTATTATGGAGCACTGTATGGTGGTATTAAGGAGCACTGTATGGTGGTATTATGGAGCACTGTATGGTGGTATTATGGAGCACTGTATGGTGGTATTATGGAGCAATGTATGGTAATATTATGGAGCACTGTATGGTGGTATTATGGAGCACTGTATGGTGGTATTATGAAGCATTGTATGGTGTATTATGAAGCATTGTATGGTGTATTATGGAGCATTGTATGGTGGTATTATTTAGCACTATATGATGATATTATGGAGCACTGTATAGGTGGTATTATGGGCACTGTAAGATGATATTGTGGAGCACTGTATGGATGTATTATTAAGCACTGTAGGGTGGTATTATGGAACACTGCATGGTAGTATTATGGAGCACTGTATGGTGGTATTATTTAGGATCACTGTATTGTGGTATTATGGAGCACTGCATGGTAGTATTATGGAGCACTGTATGGTGGTATTATGGAGCACTGTATGGTGGTATTATGGAGCACTGTATGGTAGTATTATGGAACACTGTATGGTGGTATTATTGAGCACTGTATGTTGGTATTATGGATCACTATATGGTGGTATTATGGAGCACTGTATGGTGGTTTTATGGAGTACTGTATAGAGGTATTATGGGGCAATGTATGGTGGTATTATGGAGCACTGTTTGGTGGTATTATGGAGCACTGTATGGTGGTATTATGGAGCACTGTATGTTGGTATTATGGATCACTGTATGGTGGTATTATAGAGCATTGTAAGGTGGTATTATGGAGCACTGTATGGTGGTATTATTGAGCACTGTATGTTGGTATTAAGGATCACTGTATGGTGGTATTAAAGAGCATTGTATGGTGGTATTATGGAGCACTGTATGGTAGTGTTATGGAGCACTGTATGGTAGTGTTATGGAGCACTGTATGGTGGTATTATGGAGCACTGTATGGTAGTATTATGGAACACTGTATGGTGGTATTATGGAGCACTGTATGGTGGTATTATAGAGCATTGTATGGTGGTATGGAGTACTGTGTGGTGGTATTATTGAGCACTGTATGGTGGTTATAAGGATCACTGTATGGTGGTATTATAGAGCACTGTATGGTGGTATTATTGAGCACTGTATGTTGGTATTATGGATCACTGTATGGTGGTATTATGGAGCACTGTATGTTGGTATTATGGAGCACTGTATGGTGGTATTATGGAGCACTGTATGTTGGTATTATGCAGCACTGTATGGTGGTATTATGGAGTACTGTATGGATGTATTATGAAGCACTGTATGGTGGTATTATTAGGCACTGTCTGGTGGTATTATGAAGCACTGTCTGGTGGTATTATGGAGCACTGTATGTTGGTATTATAGATCACTGTATGGTGGTATTATGGAGCATTGTATGGTGGTATTATGGAGTACGGTGTGGTGGTATTATGAAGCACTGTATGGTGGTATTATGGATCACTGTATGTTGGTATTATGGAGCACTGTATGGTGGTATTATTTAGCACTATATGATGATATTATGAAGCACTGTATTGTGGTATTATGGAACACTGTATGGTAGTATTATGGAGCACTGTATAGTGGCATTATGGGCACTGTATGGTGGTATTATTGAGCACTGTATGGTGGTATTATTGAGCACTGTATGGTGAAGTTATGGAACATTGTATGGTGGTATTATGGAGTACTGTGTGGTGGTATTATGGATCACAGTATGTTGGTATTATGGAGCACTGTATGGTGGTATTATGGAGTACTGTATGGTGGTATAATGGAGTACTCTATGGTGTTATTATTTAGCACTATATGATGATATTCTGGAGCACTGTATGGTGGTATTATGGAGCACTGTATGGTGGTCTTATTTAGCACTGTATTGTGGTATTATGGAGCACTGTATGGTGGTATTATTGAGCACTGTATGGTGGTCTTATTTAGCACTGTATTGTGGTATTATGGAGCACTGTATGGTGGTATTATTTAGCACTGTATGTTGGTATTATAGAGCATTGTATGGTGGTATTATGGAGCACTGTATGGTGGTATTATGGAGCACTGTATGGTGGTATTATGGAAGCACTGTATGGTGGTATTATGGAGCACTGTATGGTGGTATTATGCAGCACTGTATGGTGGTATTATGGAGCACTGTAGGGAGGTATTATGGATCACTGTATGGTGGTATAATGAAGTACTGTATGGTGGTATTATGGAGCACAGTATGGTGGTATTATGGAGCACTGTATGGTGGTATTATGGAACACTGTATGGTGGTATTATGGAGCACTGTATGGTAATATCATGGAGCACTGAATGGTGGTATTATGAAGCACTGTATGGTGGTATTATGGAGCACTGTATGGTGGTATTATGGAGCACTGTAGGGAGGTATTATGGATCACTGTATGGGGTGATGTATAATGGAGTTACTGTATGGTGGTATTATGGAGCACAGTATGGGTTGGGTATTATGGGCACTGTATGGTGGTATTATAGAGCACTGTATGGTGGTATTATGGAGCACTGTATGGTGGTATTATGGATCACTGTATGTTGGTATTATGGATCACTGTATGTTGGTATTATGAGCACTGTATGGATGTATTATGAAGCACTGTATGGTGGTATTATGGAGCACTGTATGGTGGTATTATGGAGCACTGTATGGTGGTATTATGGAGCACTGTATGGATGTATTATGTAATGGAGCACTGTATGGTGGTATTATGGAGCACTGTATGGTGGTAT